>JAYJLX010090127.1:0-23341 GCA_036873525.1 Chalinula nematifera
ATATATATATATGAATGCTTTGATGCGGTTATGGGCTTAGCTTTATATAGGCTTATGGGCTATACAGGGATGTAAAGAAATTATCAAGTGAATTGTAGCCAGTATTGGATAGGGTTATATTAGGCCCTATAATAGTTTGATATCATAAAATAATTATTGTTGGATGTTAAAGCAACTCACTAGTCGTGCCTTTATTCTTTTAACATCCCAGATTTTAGTGCGTTTTATAGTGATTAGGTCACTTATTTTTTCTGAAACTTCATCAATTTCATCCTCCAGTTCAATGAGCTTGTCCAACTACATTATTAGTTCAGTATAGTTATGAGCAATCCTTTCTGCATGCAGTGATGCCATTGTATTTATATACTCGCCATTTTAATTCTTTCCTCTTGCTCAAATTTAAATGGCTATGAATTAAGGTTGGTATAGTGTTATGGTAATAATGTATGTTGCTGAAGAAGCATATTGTTTTTTTTTTGAGTGGCCACGACTCAAACAGTATGGGAAAGCTCTCGAGTATAATATTGCACCAACAATGATTCTCTTACTGTTGGAGTCTATTGCAACATGACTGGTAAGCACTATACTTAACATTCAAGAAAAATTTTACTGTATTTGCATGCACAGTTAACGAGTGAAGTGCTCAAGAGTGTATTTCTACATGTATATAGGTCTGCAGCTAACATAGATTTCTTAAGGCACTGTAGAGTATATTTTGCATAGAAGCTGTCTAAAACTGTACTAGCAGAATTACATGAAGCTACTGCAACTGCTGGCATTGTAAAATTTTGTGTTTGCAAACGTTTGAGGTAGCGCACGCAGAAAATCCTAGCTTTCTTGTGCTTGTCCTTGGACACATCAAAGAATTTCTGGACATGTGCTTTTCAAGTTACATTATACCCAATACATTAAAAATTTATACATTTTACTTTTTTCTTAAAGATGGCCACAATTATTCATGCTTGAGCTACTGAAAAAAAAATTTTAAATGAGTTAGTAGCTATTCATAGTCCAAAGATATTATGGTGTTTCACCAACAAATGGCCCAATGGCCATATGCCTACATGTGCACACTCCACGAGTGGAAGTAATGATGTATAATTTTCCGCACGAATGAGTCGCTACACCGGCAGCCCGGATTTCTTGTCCCCATCCGAAATGTCTGGATAATGTAGTAGTTATATCCGATACATGCTCTTGAAAGTAGTATATTAATAGTATACATGTACCTAAATGATTGGCAGCCACAGACATATCCAAAATCACCTTTTCAGTATCATTTAGTTTTCAAACGCCTCTTTACGGGAAGTCCCAGTACAGTAGCTACAGCTAGTAGCATTCAAAATGACCTTTTTGGTATCACTTAAAGTAAAACACTAAAAAGTGCTTTTACTTCTTGATGGTTTACTATATAATCTCTAATTCCCTGGTTCACGAATGCTTCTTTGGTGGAAGTCCCATCACATGTAGCCATCCCCTGAAACTAGGCAAAAACAACATCTGTTATGTGCTGCACTTAGGGTACGAATATGATTGTGCTTATTACACATGGTAAAAAGTTATTACCACAAAAATAGTTACAGTAAAAGTATCCAGCTATATATATACAGTGTTACTGCATTCAAGAGTTACTGTACCAATAAAGTGAGGTTTTACCTTTGAAGCATGAATTAGTCTTCTAATGGTAGTGTTCAGCTTGTTCCATTGGTAAAGAGCCACATGAGCAACCCCTGAACTACTAGATGCCTTTACTAGTTTGGTTTTACTGATCAAGATGTGCCCTTTTTTTGTAATCACGTACATGCACACACACGTACATATTATCATGTATCTGCAAATGAAGGTTAATGCAATTTTTCAACAATACTTGGTGGCTTTAATTCATGCATCACCATGGCATTCTTCATCATCAACTAATTCAACTACATAAGTCCAATTCATTAAGTTTAATAGAATTTACCTTATCTTGGATATTATCTTGCAAAGTCGGTCTTGCCAACCACTTTTTTGGCTCCAGTATTCTATCTCCAAGACATGGCACAATCCATTCATTCTTTATTTCAGTGTTTACATATGAACAAAATTTAGTCCAAATTTATATCTCTTTCACGCTTTATTGAACTCTTCTTAAACAGCCATGCAGGATACTGGAGAGGAGCAAGATATACATAGCAGATATTAGGAGCAACTGAAATAAAGGAGCAAGAACATAGTGAGTGAGGACAGTAGTGGACAGGTAGGTAAGGTAGCACAGCAGGGACAATAGAAGCAGCTGCAAAAGCAATTCAAATAAAGAATAAGCAACTGGCAGCAGTTATATAAGGGCACTTTTATAATCAAAACTTTTTAAATATTGAAATGGCTTATTAGGGTTTCAAGGTTATACTGTATTGAAATATACTTACAAATTCTTGAATAACCAACCCGATAAGATTAGGGAAATGGGTTGCACAGAACCCTTGTTTTGAGAACAATATAATTTCTACCAGCACCGGCTTAATAGTGATGTCACACAACTGCACCCTGCTCTGCTTCTTCAACTTTCCTTTACATGATTAGGCTGAGTTACTTCTGTAGTCCTGGGTACCTTGGAAATACTTAGAATTGGTTTAGATCTTGGTCAGAAAGACTAGCAGATCCAGAGGAAGGGTTGGCAGTAACCATAAGGCTCGGTTGTGCGAATGAAAAACAAAATCTTTAACACGTACACCATAATTATGGGAATATACTATAATCAACGTTATTTTGTAGATCAGCATAATCAACTGTCATTTCAATTCTTCAACGATTCGCCTTATATATGCTTTACGCAGATCCTTCAATTCCGGTTGCTAATTTACCAAGGACACTGGATATCTTGACACGTCTACAACCTTATCACAAAGTATACCCAGTACTTCAATTTGCTGAAGTGGTTTTGATGTTAACAATTTAAATCATATTACTGTCCAATATAATGAACTGTGTATTGTCCAGTTATTTTTGTGTCAAAAAAAATTACTAATGTAGAAGGTATACATATTATAAAATATATAATTATGATGACTTTGTCAGCTTTTGTGAAAATCATGTATACTATGCCACGTGTGTGCGTGCTGCTATGCCATGGGTATCACATTTGTACACATTGTGTGCATGCATGTGTGTCTGCATGTGTTGGCAGTGTGCATTGGCTGTGACTGCATGATGGTGGCATACCTTCATATAATGTAACCAATAGGTATAGGTACATGGGTGGATATACAAGTCTCCAGAACTGTCTGGGAAAATTATGATAGTGCCACCTGTATGTTGGTACTTGGCCAACAAGGTAAGGCCACTTCAATTAGATTCATACTTTCCCATTACATAGGCGTGTCACATGCGGGCGGGCGGAAACGTAATTATTATTACAAATCATTATTATTATTATTACTATCAAAACAGTAGTATCAAAACAGATGTAGTATCAAAACAGATGTACTAGTATCAAAAAGAAGTCACTATGTCTAAAAAACGTTTAGTGTCTTTTTTTAATCAGTGGTTTACCCGCAGTTTCACAGGTACAGCAAATTGGATAGCTGTCTGGAGACGTAAAAGGCTGGTCACGTGCACAATGGACACAGATTGGTTGGTATTTGGCCGAGTAGTAGAGAGTTTCAATAGGATCGAAACAATCATGATCCCGAATTTCTACATCATTGAACTCAGTAGGGAGACTTAAATCCCTAAGGAAGCGCCACACGAGTACATATGATCATCAAGTAATCTCCATAGATTATCCCTTTGGTCCTTCTTAAGCTTGTATTTTGAGAAAATAAGCCTCCATAAATCACACTCAAAAAATTTGTTAAAACGACACAGGTGCCCTGTGCGATTCAAGCTAGAATACAAGTGGCTTGTTGCAGATTTTGATCCATCATGAATTTTACACTGCTGTTCTTGCTATCACTAGAGAATCTTGATTATACAAGTTTTCCTACTCCAAAAGCCATTTTTTAATGAAACAGTCAGTCACAAGCACACGATCAGTACTCTGATAAATGTAGCATCAAGAATTGAGCTTCCTCAGTGAATTTATCTGTGTATGTTAGAGTCCTTCATGTGATCTTTTTACTAACACATCTGTGCTACCTGGCAGTCTGCTTATAAGTTGTTTGCTTGCAACAAGCATCATTGATGCATTTTTTTTTCAGCTTGATAAAACTGTATGCAGTACACAGCTTAAACTCCTAGATCTACATATAAGAGCAGAACTAAGTCAACGACCGTATTGTCAGGTTATTAAGCGCTTCTTTATTAAGCGCCTATTTTTTGTTAAGCGTCTGTTCTACTTTTGTTATTATAATCACAACAGTACTATCATAATGGTTTATATAAGTGCTGTTGCCTCTGATAAGCACCCATTTTTGCTCAGACAAGCTCTTTTAAGCGCCCATTTTCTTACTGTTTTTACTACAAGCGCCTGCGTTTAATAACTCGTCAGTACGGTATGCTTCCCGAAGGGTCGCCCTATCATTGTTTTACAATCACCTAGTAATCTACATGCTGGCACCCTCAACACCAGGCAGAATTGGAAGAGGGATATATGGTAAATATGCATGGAACACTCCCCCTTGTGACAGCTGCAAGCTCCACCCAATGCAGAGCCAGCGCACAGGAGTACACAACTGCCCACTTACAGGGCACACCAGCATAAGGCCTGACGTGGTGGTACCTATGCTAACCACACCCACTCATCACAGCCACACTGCAGCTTTCTCACTTGCAAACACACAAGCTTGACTTGGGGGGGGGGGGGGGGGTACCTAAGACCACATCCACTGTCAAGGCGACTGTGCCCCACTTTCTGACACCCAGTGGGCAATGGCCACGAAGAACAACCTACCCAAAGGTGGCAACTAATTCTGTAGGAGTGTATGTTATGCTGACATTCCTATCCAAACAAACACTCCCACACTACCTACCTCCCAATCACAATGATATGTTCATCCAATCTCATCTAATACTGAACAAAGACAAATACAATAATAAGAAATACAAATGGAATAATAAATGCATTAAATACAGTAGCTTAATACCAATCAAACAGTACAAATGGAATCCAGCTGGCCAAGTTAAGTTCGCTGCCAACTCCCGACCCAATGACGGGAGAAAGGTAGAGGACCGCTACCGCCCCAATGTCTAAATGAGGGAATCTTCCACCCCAGCCTGTTCTGCTGCAGTTGCCGCTCCTAATTAAAAGCTGTGACCTGAGGTTGAGGGCAGATACGACTCGTTGACACCTTTAAATGCAACGCAGGCCGGACGTCAACCACCAGCCTCTGACTGGACAAACACGAACCATTTGCAAATGTAAAAAGTGGCTCATGGGCAATACCACGCAGTACCATATAGCTGAGCAATGCAGTCACTGGACAAATGTGATGATCAGTCCTGTCCAGATGAATGGGTACTCCCACACCAAATGGGTCTATCTTCGACCATCACAACATTCCCCTAACCAATGAGGGGTTAGAGTATGAATCTTTTGCTACATCCATCAGACTGAGCATGTGGTACTCAAACGCTACCAAGGAGGGGCATGTGAACTCCCCCGACCGCATGAACCCAAAAAACCCAAGGCAGCAAGCTGCCAGAGCGGGGTGATGACCATGCAGTGAAGAGCAGCTGCATCACCTCTGGAGTAATGTGCAACCGTTGGTTCGGTACCACTGTCTGGCTTTGATGGACGCCTCGAAGGACGTAGCGTACACTGGGGTGTGGAAAACCCAATGCTATCTGAGTGAACTGAAGACCGCTGAGGTAGACTCGAACAAACGAGTACGCTAGACCAAATGGAGGCCAGGTAGGCAATAAAGCACAACACAGTATCATGACACAGCGGAAACATGATGGATATAAGGCATTGAGAGAAATGAGAGGAGGCTGTGCGATACAATGTGAGTGTTAAAGGAGCTAATGATTGGCCAAATCACTGGCAAAAGTCCGGCTGCTGAGCAATTAGAAACTAGAACACCTGCGGAACTAGCTGAGGAAGGAGAGAGGAAAACAGTAAAAAATTGTTCCACAACAATGCACTTGCTGCTACGTTTAAGACACCTGGGACATGCTCTGCACTAAACTGGAAATGAAACAAAGCTGAGTAAAAATACACTGAACATAGCAAATGCAGAGACACAGGATCCCTAGCCGACCTATTCTGCAGCATGGCCACCACAACCATATTATTCACATGGAAGCATTCCCGCTGGGTTGAGTAGAATGTTCGCCATAGTGATAACGCAACCACAATTGGAACTAACTCCTTTACTGAGATATCGAAGTTGAGCCCAAGGAGTGGGCCACTCGATCTGGAACCTGTGGTCGGGCATCACTACTCCCTAGCAACCAAATGATCGAGACAGACCCTCCATGTATTGATCCATGGAGGCTTTGACCTTTAATAAACAGTTACAGTCCAATAGAGCAGATCTTACAGCACTTTTTAATCAAATAAAGCCAATCTAGAAATTGGTTTTCGGAAACCAGTTTCCAGCAGCAAAGATGTCGCTTTATCATTCATTGTAAAAATTTGTTGCAGTTCATCGTCTGGACAATGCACTATCCAGCTGGTGAAATTTAACATTACATGGTAAATGGAAATTTTATTGCTCAAACACTGGCATGTACCTTTTCAGTCATGTATCGCAATGCGTGATTAGGAATTTCATCAGTCAAAACATTTATTCCAGTCATTCGTCCAGTAGATATATAATCATACACTGGTTCAGCTAATACTGGCAGTACATTGCCACCTTGTATGATAGATAATGCAGTATATCTCCCTACCTGATACAGCTCTCTATTCTAAATTAAAAGCAATAATTATATTGTATAGAGCAAGGAAAAAATAATGCATTACTTACACTCACCTGTACAGCTGCTACATTAAATAAATGAACTTGGAGAACTTTTCACCAACAAAATAAACGTCCACTCACAAGATAGTTAAGTTTGAGACCACGTTCACTTTTGCCAAAATGGTGGAAATGAATGCCGACTTTGCAGTCTTATAAAATCTAACATATAAATCACTGACTTGCATAACAAGCTGCATGGAGAAGTTTAAAGCCAAAACAAAATATACATGTTTAAAAATTGCTTATAGCTTGCTCGATGCGACAATATTGTAAGGATTTGTCTACCAATATCTTCTTGTACAAAAAGCAAAAAGTTGGAGGTGTGAAAGCAGTCTTATTCTATTCTTAAGGTGCTATACACGTCCTTAGGTAAGTTACTACAATGTATCAATCGTGCCTGTGTGAACCTTTTAAAAATAAACTCTGTTAGACCAGTGAGACCTGACGGTCAGACTAATAACTCAAAAACAAGGCTAGATATAGGAAGGCACGATTGATAGTTTTTAGTTTGTTACCTGACGAATTTGCAAAACCTCACAAGCCTAAGTTAATACCGTGCCCAGACCTCTGACTTTTTGCTCAAAGTTTTTCATTACTTGTCCATGTTTTTAGCTTGTAATTAATGATGTTTACGTCCGCAACCGCTATGTAGTCTAAATTGTACTCTTGCAATGTTTAAGCTTATGGTGTCATACAGCTTGTAAATTCTTATCTTATCAGTACATCTTGTGTACAACAGAGCGTGAAACCATGGCAGTGCTACACTTAGATTTAGCAAACAAAAAAATTCCCGTCTAGGACCACCCAAATCCACTGCTGCTTCAAAAAGAAAAGTGACCTACATAGGAATAAAAGGTTCAGGATACCATTATGTTATGGAAACCTCTAAAGGTTTTCTTGGAGAGAACTTGGTTTTCCTAGCTTCTTTCAGAGCATCATGTAGAACATATGGTCGTCTCACTTGAATACAATTTACATAATCATATTCTTCACCATCCATATCCACTTGCTTCTGCAAATACCGGACTGTTTAATCACAAGTTTTATTGGAGTTTATACTATACATTAAACTTGGATAAAATGAAGATGATGCTTTTCTATGCTAAATTACACATATAACAATGATACACCTTTCATTGCCAGATCCTAAACTTTCTTCCAAAATCTTTTGAGGAACATCAATATCACCAGTATTTTCCTCTTCATCATGATCAAAGACATAATTGGCAGGTAGAAAATAAATGTTCTATTATAATGCAAGAAAAAAATAAAAAACAAAAGTTATCACTGAACAAATACAAATACAATAATAAATGCATTAAATACAGTAGCATAATACCAATTAAACAGTATAAATAGAATCCAGCAGCCGAGTGGAGTTCGCTGCCAACTCCCAACCCAATGACCTAATATAGCGGGGAAAGGTAGAGGACTGTCACCACCCCAATGTCTGAATGAGGGAATCTTCCACCCCAACCCATGCTGCTGCAGTCATTGCTTCTATTTGGAAGCTGTGACCCGAGGTGGAGGGCAGATACGACTCGTTGACACCTCGTAAATGCAATGCAGACCAGACCTCAACCACCAACCTCTCACAGGACAAACACGAACCATTTGTAAATGGGAAAAGTGGCTTGTGGTTAATACCACACAGTGCCATATAGCTGAGCAACCCACATTAATGGGTACTCCCACACTGAATGGGTCTGTTTGAGATTCCAGGTCTTTATATTTACCAGACCAGTTTCTACCCACGAACTCACCAAGGCACGTATGACCTGTAATTTCTCCTCTGGTAACCACAGCTGAAGAGCCATTATGTCAACCTCGATCCCTAAGAATGTCACTGCAGGCGAAGGGCCCTCTGTCTTCTCGTGTGCCACTGGGACACCTAGCATGGTCAGAACTACCTCACATAGCCAATTCAGACAGGAATCAGAAGGAGGAATAAGAAAACAGAAAATCGTCCAAGTAATGGATCCGACAGGAGGCCCCTGCCTGAATCAATGCAAAGCCCACAGCATCGGCAACGGCTGTAAACAACTTCAGAGTGGAGCAGGAGAGCCATGTTAACATAGTACTGACCCTCCCACCTCACTCCCAGCAGTTGTCTGTTTGATGGATGAACAGGGACCACTCGGTACGCACTCTTTAGGTCGACCTTTAGAAGCAAAGTGCCCCTGCCCAACTTCAAAATAAATTTATCTGCATCCTTTAACAGACGAATGCTGAAATGAACACAGGTCAGGGGCTATGCCATCGTTGACACTCCTCCATGGTGGATACAGCGAGTCAACTAGCATCCTCCACCTTCCCGTATTTCAGCCTTTTGGAACCAAGCCGATTTGACTATAGTGGACAGTGACCGCAATAGATTTGGGTAACGAGCCCACCATTTGTCCTGTCCTGCCGAGCACTGATTCATCCCTGATATACTGGGTGATAGCTGTTGGACACTCAGCTACCAACGGACGGTTCCTTAGAGTAGGTTGTGGTGGTCCACTAGTGTTCTTCCCGGGTGAGTAAACAATCCGAAAACCCAACAGTAACCCTTGCAGGATGAAACACAAACTCTTTGTCAGGATAGGCTTACAAGTAAGAGGCCAACATGAATGGACATTGGGCAGGATGGCCATGTACTTGAAAGTGGCAAAGAAATGAGTCGGGGAACACTCCCGTGAGGCACAAGAACAAAATCCTGAGATCTGGCCGGCCCACTGGTGTATGAGCTAGTGTGGGTGGCTCTTGCTTTGGGGTGGGAACGCGTTTGTGGCTGCTGTACTGGGGTGAGAACAGGAGCCGAAGCAGATGGCCAATGGAGGGGTTCTGTCTGCTGGCCATGGCTTTTACTGGCACTACCATACTGGCTCCACACAACAGTACTGCTATCATCACTGTAGCATGCAGGATTACCGATACCACTAGAATATCCATTTGACTGAACCAGCCCCATTTCAGAGCTTTCGAATCACCTCCCTCTTTTTTTGTTTTGTCAAAACACTACAGTATATAACCCACATGGGAACCGTATCCCCCTTTGTACCATAGTGGCGTGTTTGTAAGGCCTCAATACAAAAGACAGTGTGGCTTTGGAGAGGCCTGGTCAACAGATAAAGATTGGTTATACCCATATTAATTAAAGTTCCAATAAAGAGACCATTATCCCAACTCCACTTTGATCTTTAACACCCTTTAGACAGCGCACACAGTTTGTAATACTGATAACAAGTCAGTTGTATTTCTGGTGTTCCTTATGTACAGATCAGCCTTGAACATGCTTGTCATTGTGCATTGCTTCCATACGTACTTCTCCAAGATTAAAATAACTGGTTTTAACTAATAATTTCCAGCCAGTATACATTGTAACTCTTCACTGTCATGGGATATCTCTGATCATCATACATGTACTGTTTGCTTAACTGTTCAGTTTTTTTTTTTCCCAATGAGTTGTGTTAGTGTTGTTGGAAATTCTTTCCATAGACTGTAAAAACATCTCCATCATCTTCCATTCAGTTTTTTAAATTTATTTTTAATTTTCAAATTTTTTTTATATATTTACTGATTCCGATGGCAATTGTTTGGCCTCCCTGACCTTATATTGTATAATTTGGTCTTGAATTGTACAACTTCAGCGATTGATCCTGCTCGCTGTATACTGCACTTGAGATTTCAACCGCTGTCTTAGGAAAGCGAAGTTCAATCAAGGTAGCACATCTGCGATAACGAATTGAATATTCCCATTGGCTCAACTGTCAGTCTAGGGGTAAAAAAAATAGGAATGTCATAGGTAGGTGTACTGTTTGACCTTCTTGGACCCAGCTTGTCTGGCAACGTTACCACCACCTGTTATAACTATGGAGCATATGGCTGGGCCAGAGTGTCTGTGACCATAGCATCCAATATAAATGGGCGACCCTGAAAAAAGGTGAGACTATCACGGTTTTTACTGTTTACTGATGAAGCACCAGACTGAGTAAAAAATTGGGGAGGGAATTGAGCCATGCTCCTGAATGAGGAGAGGAGACTACATGCAAATGAGGCAAGGATGTAGAGTCTGGGGCAGAATCTAACAGTTAAGACTGCTAGGCAGCAACTAGGGAACCATCCCATTCGCTTTGGATATAGAATTTATCAGTTGGTGGAGGGGTTACTAGGTCTGTATAGCTTTATAGTGCCAGTCTGACATAGCCATGTCAATGTCCAGTGAGGATGGAGAGAATGAAGAGCTAGTGAGAATGAGGTCAACGAGACCACAAGAGGCGTCAGCAGAGGACAAAAAAACAGGAGGGTGCTAAAAGCTCTGTGGATTACAATCCCAGGCCACCAGCATAAACCGGTAAAGATGCCTGAATCCTTGAAGGTCTAGTCACATCATTAGCTATCTTTAGGATAGAGCTGAGAAAGAAACATAATAGAGTGTTAAGCCTTGTTTGCATAACGACGCAATGCCTTGCGTTTAATTAAATGCGTAGGCGTTTTGACCTTTTGACGCCATACTTCGCGTAGAGATAGAACTTTTTTCGATCGATGTGTTGCGTCGTGTAGGCTCGTTGCGTCGCTATGTAAATCAGCCTTTATACTCACAAAGTGTATGGGATAGGAAAGCCGGGGAGGATTGTAATACACCTATATATGCTGGATCTGTGAAGTAAATACAGTGGAGGAATTAACCTCGCTTTGGGACCCTATATACATGTAAACATTTAGGTCGTAGCCAAATACTAACTTATGTTTTGTATATCATTATAAAGAAATTAAAAATAAGACAGAAATAATAAAGAAGACAGTGTAGTAATTATAATGATAGCCAATCCGTACCCAAAGAAAGATACACAAAAATAAACCAAATTTATAGCTAAGCTGTGTGTGGTCTTTTGGTTGGTGGGAGCTTGACATGATTGGCATCTTAACTCAGTTTAGAATTGTAGCTCTGAATTATAAATGTCATTACAGTTGCTATTTTCCCAAAAAAGACTGCATCAAGTCATCTCAATCTAACAAATTGTACGAACAATCTCCTATAACTAGTTTTGCATAAAACGATTCATTACCAGCCATTTTTCCCGGTATTGTTGCAATCAAGTAAATACAGTTCAACAAAACACACCAAGATTTCATCATGCATTCCCCAACATGTACTGGCACATGTCTCTGCCATCTGCTACATGCCGTAAACTGGCTACAATCATCTGCAACAGTGGTATCCTGCTTGGTCTTTATTATTAATATGTGCTATACACTTATAGTATGCCATATCATACATGTACAGGTACTTTTAGTATGTTAACTGCACTGACTTGGAGTTAGCCTTTGTTTGATATGCCTCACTACCGGCACCTTTAAACATTTTGCACTTGTTTTGGCAAATTTTGCACCATTATTCCCAGATCGCCTGAATGTAAGAACACAAACACATTTATGAAGATGAAGACTAAATTAATGTTAAAAAAAAGATAAACTACTATATTGATGATGGCTTAATATTTAGTATATGAGATACTGGCGTATCACTGTATTCCCATGCATGCATGTCTTGAAATCTATAAATTTACCTTCTGCATCGAACAAAAAAAGCAATAAATTCATAATAGAAATTATAAACCAGCTATCCTTCTGAAAAAATTAATCTGTGTGTCTTGTCACTTGTGTAGTACAGGTTAACTTTCCCTCTAGACAAGATATCCTTAAAAGCATCAGTAAGATCACCGATTAACATGTTTGTTTTAGTGGGCGTGACTTAGCCTTAATTTGTTAAACCAGGCAGCCATACCCGGCTTCAAGAAGAGACTAGGCCCCCATTCAAACCCGGCCTGTGCTAGGGAAAAATACAGTATGCATGTAGTTTTGTTTATGAAATATGCACCATTAGCAACCCCATCCAATCCATCAAATGTTGTGGCCATTGTTTTTTTAGCATGTGGTTGTAAACAGAGTGGAAGTGGTCATTTTAACGAAACATTTGTATTAATTTTATTGTTGTATGCCAGTTGTTAAACACTACATATAGTTTTTGTAATTGTAAAATATTAAACACTACATATAGTTTTTGTAATTGTAAAATATTGTATTGTATTTCCTCATATAGGTAAATGCCTTCCTCGTATACATAAAAATGCCTGCCTCAAATAAAACGTCTGTCTTGAACTTGAAATAATAAACGCCCAACCCCAGTAAAACAACCTCCCCTCCCCCCAAAAAGGCGTATAGAAGTGGCCCAGGAAGAGTTCGAGCGTCTTATTTTAGCTTAAAGCAGTGTCTAACAAACGCCTCCCTCCCTTCGAATAAATGCCTGTCCAGACACTGGAGATAAGAAATAAACATTTAGGTATTTATATGAGGAAATATGGTACATTTACAATTGTTTTTTTTTTTTTTAAAAAAAACATGCTGGCTTTAGAAACTACACTTCTACATGTACATACCTTCCCTTTGCTTTAAAGCAGTATGTTTAACTGTTACACTGTTTTTCCACCTCTTTCATTTTGGTATGACATAATTCCATTAATTTGAGCACACTGCTGAAATTCCAATGTTCAAAAGCCTGCAGCTTCCATACCCCATCTTGTCTCATTATAACAAAAATGTGACTCGCTGCTGATCAAACCTACAGTATATTTCAAAGTTAGTTTTCATTCGCTTTGTGTACACATATACATGTACAGTACATGAAGGGGGGGGGGCTGAGGGTGCTTGAGCACCCCTAATATTTGTTTTTTTTTGAAAAGGTGCGTCTGCTTCTCAGCTTGTCTGGCAATGTTACCACCACCTGTTACAGCTATGGAGCAGTATGACATACAGTAGACAAAATAGTAATTATGATTGTAGCCAATCCATACTGAAAGAAAGATACACAAAAAAATATAGTTAAGCTTTGCGTGGTCTTATGGCTGGTGGGAGCTCGTCATGATTGGCATCTCAACTTACAAGCTTTTCCAGTTTAGAATTGTAGCTATGAATTATAAACGTCAGCACCAAAAAACTAAAAAAAAAACCTGCATCAAGTCATTTCTATGTAGCCAATTGTATGAACAATTTCCTATAATTACTTTTCCGTAAAACAATTTCTTTATCAGCCATTTTCTCGGTATTGTTGCGTTCAAGTAGATACAGTTCGACAGACCAGGATTTCATCTCACTGTACAATGTACATACCCCTAGCATGTACCACCATATGTTTCTGCCATCTGCTAGATGCCCTAAACTTCAGTGCTATAATCATCTGCTCGAAAGGAGACGACTCCACTTCTTGAATGATGATAGTGATGTCCTGCTTTGTCTTTTTTGTTGTGCTTTTGTTGCACAACAAGTGGAACAAGTGCATGGGTTTCATTGATGACGGTCTCATTTTAATTAAGTTTTCAGTGTAATATTTACAGTATTATTAATGTGTGGCATACACTTATATATATGCCATACTGTACTTTTAGTATGTTAATTGTACTGACCTGGATATAACCTTGGTTTGATGTGCCTCGCTACTAGTAGCTTTAACGTGACATTTATGCACTCATTTTGGCAAGTTTAGCACTATTATTATTTCCCGATTGCCTAAAGAAAATGCAAAACACAAACACATTCATGAAAATGAATGTTGTTATAATTAAGTGGATTAATTGATTATTAACCTGAGTGTGGGTGGAGGGTTGGTTCAGTTGTGCGTCTGTCCGCTGTTTGGCTGTCTCGGTATTACTATACGTAATTTCTGTGGATACTCGGTGGTAGAACTTCACTGATACTTGATTGAAGATGCTTGATGTTGATAACTCCACAGTTAAAAGGATTTTTGAAGACATGGCCTTAGTTCAGACAAAGATCTTTGAGTGTTTTGATCAAAAGTTTTGCTGGTCGCCATTTTCTCAGACCACGCCCCTTGAGCACATATTAATTTGTTAGTCATGGCTAAAATTTACTCTGACTATGACCTCTCTGATGGCATCTACTGTTGTGAATACTGGCCCTAGCATGGTCCTAAAGTTTCTAAAGCTCGCTAGAAAGGCCTAAATTCGATTCTCCCGCTGGACTACAGTTTCTTGTTATAGTGAGTTTTATTAGTGGGAAAATGCCTAAGTCTGTTGTGCAAAACTTGACTCTGGTGTGCTTTACAAGTTATGCATGCCTGTAAATTTATACTTGGTTTAGTTGGCTGTTTAAGTGCGAAGAATCAGTACTTAAATAGAATTTATATACATATACTATGTTACAGTGTAGACTATGTTGGTGCACTTGACTATTGCTGTATATAGTGTGGACTTAGATGTGAGAAACTGTTTGTTGTCAAATCACGTTTCTTTTAGCTCAAGTGTATATATGTATACATGCAGGACCACTAGGGTTCAGCACTTTAGTGCTTTTATTATTAACTCCTCACCTAAATTGAAGAGTAAAAGAACTTTTTTGCTGTTCCTGTGATATTGTTCATGAATCTGCTGATCATGATGCAGCTGACTGATCGTGAGCAGCTATATAAAATTTTTCATGGGAGTCTTTATAAGTATAGTTCTATTCCAGGTTTTTCACCACTTTAAGATTTTCCCATGTGACTGGAGAACACTCTGACACTGTCCACTTCTGTACTAATGATGTGCTCCAATTTCATTTTGGGTATTCCATTGATGTCCATGAGCAATTCTTCTTTAGCACATCTATATTCAGTCTTGCAGCTATCGCGTACCAATGAGCAGAAAGAGGTTTCAACAAATCTTACGCTTCCTTTCTAGTATACTTAGGCGTCATCATTCACTGTAATGAATCAATTTTTTTCCTTACAACTGTAGTTAGAATGATGCTTTAAGCTGCACTTAATTCCACATAGAAGTTTTCAATGCTTAATTTGGGAATGTACAATGTACAATTTGTAAAATTTTTTAGTTAAAACCTTGTATACTGCTGTAATGCTGCTGGGCATCATCTCATCTACTGTTTTGAAGTGATCAACCAATTATCCAATTTTAGTACTAGTTTTTGTCTGATATTGCATAATAAAAACAGGCATTAATTAATTATCTTTTCCTAGATACTAAGTCAGGAACATAATACAAGCTATGAAAATCACTAGACTTTGGCGAAACTACATGTATCCACATTGTTATACAATGCTATAGTGTAACTGTGTAAACAAGTATTTTTTCCGTTATTGGATTGTACTGGCATGCCAAATGTCTTCAATTGTACAGGTACCTTTTGTTTTTGTAGACATGGCAGAAAAGACATGCGTGGTTTGAATCATAGTGTACTTGATTCAGTCCTATCATCATTATTAGGAAATATAATTATACCAAATTACCAACTTCTTTTTAACAAAACAGTTGTGGAATCAACAAATTGATGTTGGTACAAAAAATATTGATTAAAGTTAAAAAAAAATCAACTGTTTTGCGATCTTGTTTATTCTGGTGGACATAACTTAAAAGGATGGATAACCATGCCTTAGTTTGTCTCCAAGTTTTTTCACTGGTCATGAATGATTACATGACAAAACAGATGGTATCAATGGTATACTGAAGTTTTATTTTTTTATTATTTTTTTTTTTAGGAGGACTGCTTTAGTAACTAAATACTAATCTTCAGCAGTGCTCTAACAATAAAACAACAAAATAGACAATGATAATAAACAGTAAATAAAAATACAATAAAAATCTATTAAAGTATAATAGATTTAGCTAATCGTTTAAAATTAGTCAAGTCTCTAGATGTATGTAGGTCTGAAGGTAAATTATTCCATGCTAGTATGCTTCGAAAGTAGGTTGCAAATCAGCTTGAAGAAAGGTACTCTATTGCACTTGGCATCCATAGCCATGCAGGAGCCTGCCTTCTCTAAGATAGTAATTAACAGTGTATTAAAACCTCTTCGCATATGCTTCTTGACTTAATTGGTATGTAATGCTTCTCAAGGGATGTAATGCTTCCCAAGGGATGTAATGCTTTTCAAGGGATGTCTCATTTGGCATGCCAACGACATGCGGAGTCGTACAGTAGGTTTCATTTTCATTCTCTGTTTCAGATCTCTCATTAACGTTTTTAAACATTAAAAAGCTCCACTGATAACATTGGTTCCTTTATTTGCTAAAATACTGACAGTTTATATCAAAGAAGTTTCTTTGTGCAACCAGTCAGGTATTATCTACACATTCTTTGTACTTATAAGTTTACAAGCATGAACATAACAGGAATTCTTTTCCCTCTTTATCATGGGTCATTTGGGTCTGTTTAGCTTTGTTCATGATCAAATTCACCACAGCACATACCGGTAATCACTGCATATTCCCATATGTCAGAGTATTATCCATGCATTTTTTTGTACTCTTTAATTGCTCTGTGCAATGCATGATTATTATGTATATAGGTATAATTATTCTTGTGTTATGCTATTAATAAAAAAGGACAGCAATTAAATAGTGAAGAGTGCACACAAGGGGTTTAAAAAGATAGTCTCAAGCTGGTTTTAGTCTATTTAAAAGACAACCGACTGATTAATATTACTTAATATCACTTATACATTGTAATTGTATTGTAGTTAAACATACACTGAGCAACCAATTGAATATAATGTTGAGATATATTATGTATATTATTACACTTAGCAATATGACTGATTATATATGCAGGGGTGCATTTAAGGGGGGGGTGGGGAGGGGCATTCGCCCCCCCCCCCCTACAAGAGGTTTTGCCCCCTCTAGGATAAAAAAGTTTAACTTTAAACAAATATGAATATGTACAAGTTCAAAAGTATAATGGTTTTTTGTTCCAAACCTTCAAATCAGTCGCACCAACCATTTCGTTGGCAACACTTTGTATTTTATAAAACCGGTAACAGTAAATAAAATTGGTTCGCCCCCCCTAGGAAAAATTTCTGGATACAGCCCTGATATGGCTGGCCAAATACTGAAGTACACCTACAACATAAAACTATACAATAAATTGTACACAATATATCAATTGTACATGCAGTGTTTGCTCACAAAATAATGATGATCATATTGCCATGCATGCATGCTTTTGCTTGCATATACCTTTTTGTATACAGGAAATATAAGCATTGAACAGCATAATATACTTTTTTACACATAACACTTCATACAATGGTGTATTGGCTGTGTAAAAGTGATCTTGTCACTGCTGTAGACCAGTCTACTTTGTTTAACATGATTCTGAGATTATAGGAGTGGCATATACATCGAAGGACAATCGCTATGACTGAATCTTGGGGAAGTTCACTAAGATGGTAGAATTTTATTTTAGCAACTAGTTCAAACTGAAGGAGTTCTTTATAGCATCCAATGATATCCTCTAATTTTCTCCAAGTAGGTTCGTACGGCCCTTTCCAATGAACCAGCCACTCAGGCGATTCGGTGTCTTGGTTGCGAGTCTCAGAAGTTTTCATTATTTCCCATATACACCGCTCGGACATTTTCCTATAGAAATGAGAAGAATCTGGTTTAACCTCTGGGGTGTGGTTATGTAATAACCATGACAACACGCTAAAACGTAAAGATGGCATCCACAGCCTTGACAATTATTCCTTTATTGTATTCCATGAACACTTCAATTGTGTTCAGTGATGTCGCATTGACTGTCACTATAGCCAGTGAAAAATCAAAACAATTAATAAAGTAAATAAAATGTCAAGTGCACACATACTACATGTATACCTGGAGTTGATGCAGCAGAACCATCAGTGCTGCACATAGTCACATCACTATGGAAAGCTTTACTTGAGGCAGAACGAGAACTGGACATATCAGCTACAACATGGGTTGGGGCATAAAAGACTGACAACTGGAGTTCCGGAATGATGGGATTGGCCAGTTCAGCCTCTTGTTAAAGTAGGCGAGTGGTTGAGGTAGGCTTATCTGACAACGAATGATGGAGTTCAAGGACCACTTCTTTCGCCTCCTCATTGATTGCTCCCATAGTCAACGGTTCAGATAATGCCTTTTGTTGTTTGAATAGCCAATATTTTGCTACAGCAAACGATACTAGCAGGAGGGTTAGGGTGGCAATATTCCCACGCAGGTGCTCCTTTTGCTTGAAAAGGCAACGGTGCTTATACTGTTGGAGGAGGTTGTGGACATTCCACTGACTTTACCAGTGTGCGGCATTGCTCCCATAATTCTTCCCAAACGGCCTTCATATCTGCATTAAAATCAAGAGACACGTAGGTTGGGTCTCCACCCATGGATCGGTAACGAGGAACATTTTGTTTTCGTCCAGGGGTCGTTACTAGAAGAGGGGGGTTTCGCCAGTCTGAAAGAACACAAAAGATATGTACATTGTTGTATAATTTACAATGTACATGTACCTATACAGCAAGAACAATTAAATGCACCAACCCTTCCTAGGAGTGGTAAGAGTAGGCATGCCGCCATGAGTATCCAGGGAGCTGGTAGATTGAATTGAACTAGTAAAAGGACTGCAACTTGTAGGAGGAGGTCTGGAACCGGTAGGAGGACCAGAACTGGTAGAAGAACCATAACTGGTTGGTCTGCTGGAACTAAAAATGGTAGGAAGATCAGTGGTGGAAAGAGATCCAGTAAAAGGCATAGTAGTGGTATAACCTATAGGTAACATTATACCGGTAAATTGCTATATTTGTTTATGGGAAAATGGTAGTCTCCACTGCTCCCGAGTCATCATGGTTTTCTAAATCCACCTGCTCTATTAACTAAATTTATTATTACTATTATTATGCGGTTGAAATGGCTAGGATTTTTATACTTATACATGTGTTATAATAACTAGCAATATACAAGATGTGTACATTATACATGTACATGTCAAACCTCATCAGATATTTCCATGTCTTTATTCAACTCTTCACAGGTATTGAGATCAATATCCCGTTTCTCCTCAGTTATAGCCCGGCCATAATCGTATTCTATTTTCATCAATGCCTCAGTTCCCAGTTTCGTAATAGACTAATTATAAAACTCAGAGCGCAACCCATGTGCAACATAGTACTCACAAGACAAACAAGATGCATGGAAATACTGTAGTAATACAATATAAGTAAACCGTCTAAAGTATCTTTGGAGGCATGGAATCCGGTGGGACTTTTTTCTCCAATGCACGAAGGCGACGTCTGTTGTAGCCAATTAACCACCACTCAACACGAGCATCGGACACCTCAATGCCTATGCCACGCTGCAAGTAGAAAGTACGATCCAAGACATAGTGGACAGCCTCCACTTTGCTTGTCTGTATTGGACATTTCAACGTATTGGTTGTGAGTCATGAATTAATGTTTTTGCATTTACCGCACCTATAGTATGGTATAATAAATAATGAAGCACAGAGTAGTCATGAATGTATTGTATTGCCCAACCCTAAACATACCTCATCCATTCCAACAATTATTTTTGGCCAAGGAGTGGCTTTAACAGCTTTGGCTTGCCGACTGAGTTTGTTGATATTATACGTAGCTGACTTGTAGTACGGCATCTACTGTTAATTGGAGAATATACCAATATATCCAGTTTCCCAGGCATCATTCACTTTTACCCCAATTTCCATTGCTTTTAGTTCTCTAATCAAAGGTGATTGATAAGCGCTTCTATTAAACATGAGACGAACGGGGCTAGGGGAGGGTTTACTGGATGATATTGAAGTACCAACTGAAGGAGGAATGACGGGAGGGCTCTGAATGGGCTGAGGAATACGTGATGAAGGAAGGGACTTTTGAATACCCTGGGAAATACCAGTCGAATGTGGAATGATAGTAGGGTTGTGAATGGGCCAAGGAATACATGATGAAGGAAGTGGAAATGAAGGTACTTTTGCATACCCTTGGAAGTAGCTGGTAGAGTAAGAATATTACTGGTGGATGGAACCTTCTTGGTCTGTTGAGGAATACAAGGGGGGCCAATTGGTAGATAGAGAGGCCATGCGATGGGGTTTAGGAGAAATGGGTGGCTCAAGATGTATCAGATAATGAAAGACTGCTGATAAGTAGTGACAAGGGGAATCATGCTTGAACTAGAGGCTTGATTGTTCTTTTTTGCAGCAGCTTTCGTGTGCCAACTACTTGTACATGTCTCGTCCACCCGTTTACCTCTGAAAAAAAGTGAACCCTGTTGATTCTTCTGGCACCAGTTAATAGCACCGGTTTATAGCTGTAATGGCTAATGTACACTATAATCACTCACTCTCCTAAGAGTATGTTTTTGATTTTCTTGTGGATTGTCATGGAACAGATGGGGATGTTATGATTGGTGGATTGGGACTTGGTCCAGGTCCTTAATGTGTACCAAATTTTTTAACATACATGTTAATGTATACCTTCGAGTATTATCATAAAATGCTCTGGCAAATCTCATTTGATGGAACCTTTTTACTGTTTGTTCGGGTCTTTATTGCCAGCCAGGCCTTCGACGTGATCAACTGAGAGACAATTCGCCACAGAACCTTTGTTTTCCTTGCATTACGGTGAGACTTTCAGCTCCCTTGAAAAAATTGTTAATGTGTTTCCTTGTGGCACTAGTACTGGGCATCTAAGGTACTCCTGAAGCCCTTGATATCCTGCAAATTCCCAATAAAGGAACGAGCCACGGATTGAATAACTGCCATAGTTACTATTGACAAAAGCTGAAAAATACTGTAGTAATATATATGCAACACATTGAGTATGTACTATAGTTATGTTACAACGTACAACTATTACTGCCATGAAAAGCACGACTCGCCAACAATTTCAATGATACTATAATATTACACAAATTGCACACAGTGATTTCTATAATGAAACACAATACTGAGCCAACACAATGAGTATTCACTAGTTAGTTTGCATCCCATATCTGAAGTGTTGTCATCTAATCTTCGTATACGAGAAATGTGCTTTGTGCTACAGAAGGGTCTCCTTCTCTTGTTTTTTCTTTTGTTTTTTTTTTATTTTTTTTTTACCAACTATTCTCATGATGATAAAAAGCAATTACAATAATGAAATGGGGTATAATAAAAAAACAAATAATTAAAACCAAAAAGAGATATATCAGTCAATTAAGTAGGTGTCATCCCCTGTGTGAGAGCCAGCTCAACATTGTCTGGGTCTATATCAGGAGAAGGGCGGCACGATCGAGTGCCTCGTAAGCACAAGCTTAGATGATCCTCAGCCATATTTTACAGCCCACAACCTCAAGGCTTTTCTAGATTCTCGGTATCCTGAGTTATATGTACTTTTAAGCATTTTAAGCAGAATTCTATTCGATTGTCACCATCATCATTGATTTAAATTTTATTCCAGCATCATGGATTTACTCAACTTTCACCATTAAATTTCTGAACACTATAAAAATTTGTTTCAAAATTTCTTGTATCAAAAGTAAAAAAATAAATTATACTTTATTTAGGTTTTGGAGTTTCTTTCATCTTTCTACAATGCAAAGAGTATAAATTTTACATTTTGGATGGTGGGAATATGCACACAGACCATATACAGCTCTTGTTACTTGTAGTACAAGGGACATTCAGTCAATCTTGCAACTAAGCACAAGTGGTTTTTCTTACAAGCATGGTTTTATTGTTATAATGTAATATTCATGGTTACATGAGAGCTTATACTTTTTGCATTTTAGAAAGATAAAAGATTCAAACTATTCAAACTCCAAAACGTATTTATTGTGTAATCTCTAATTGTCCAAATAAAGTCTAATTTATTTTTTTACTTTATGAATTTGCATGTGTTGCGTGTCTTACCCAGCCCATGGAAAGACATTTTTTGTTATTAAGTAGTGGGTATATACCAAGCACACCAACAGGTTGAGTGTTAAATGTGGTTTTACTTAACAGGTCTACATGTATAATATAGTTCGTTTATGAATGTTTTACTGCTTTACTTGTGTTAAACTGCAAGTAATTGTTATGTGATAATCGGACAGTTGTAACTTTTTATTTTTTTGTTCTTTATGCAGGAAAAAAAGAGAGTTCTAAAAGTATCTAAAATAGATAAAGACAAAAGTGATAGTGCAAATAAAAAAGCAAAGGTAACATCCTTTTACTTATGATTAGAGCTGTGCACCTATATCAGATATTCAGGTATACCTATCGTATTGCATGGCCAGGTAGGTATATCGGTGAAGAATTCTAAACACCTGATACCTACATAATATGGTATTTTTCATCCCTTGAAACAAAACTTTTCAGCTAGCATAAAAAGTCATTTTACACCATCAGCATGAATCTTGTGTGTCAATCAAAAAAGAAAGGCTTTTAGTGGGTTTCAGTGAGCATAAATGACTCCATGAGAGCGCTGTGCCATGTTACCTTGCCTTTACTAGTGTACCTTAATGTGTTGTTTTTGATTAGTGAATCCACTATCCTCCTCATCGCCTTCTGCTTATCTGTATCCTTTCCAAATATTTTAAAAAATTCTAGCGGGTCAAATCCTACTACCAAGAGTTCATAAGTATAGGAGAGTGTCTAACCAGCGATACCACTGTAGAAACACTGTATACGAAGTAACGTGA
>JAYJLX010090238.1:12584-23326 GCA_036873525.1 Chalinula nematifera
TACTGTATTATATTGAAGTATATAAGCCTTAACCATAATGTATATACTATATATTTAGTAATTACATTCTAATACATAAACTGAACAATACTATACTGTATTGAAGTGTATATGGGTTCACACTCCCATCAATAACATCAAGAGTCTCGCCTCCGATGGTTTTAATGAGGTTAGCAATTGAAACACTGCAAACAGATGCCTGGCCAGTGTATGTAATGGAAATATGACACTGTAACTAACTCACTCATGATACCTATTAATGGCGGCCAAACATACTTTTACAAACCCACATGCACACTTTATACGCACATTAATTTGCAAACGAACATTAGATAATTTACTTGTAACCAGACACGGGTATGTACAACTGAACATCCGAATAACGAAACTTTTGGGACCAATAATTTATTACTCAGAGGTTTTCTTTAAAGAGAGGTTGCTTAAACATTGTTTTGCTGGGAAAGGGACCTCAACATTTTTTCCTTATACAGAGGTTTTCATTAAAGGGAGTTTTCATTATCGGAGGTTCCACTGTATTTGCAATCGACTAGCCACACCCACAACTAAAGGGGAGGAATGGAAAAGGGCTTGTATACGAACCTCCAACTATTTCTGAATTCCATTTAGTTTCCATTAGTTCCTCTAAATATGACGTAAAATTACTCTCTAGTTCCTCTGATTTGGCCAAATATGTGAGTCGGTCCAGAGGGTCACCAAGAGAGGAATTGGCCATCACGTTACATAGATCATTCATATCAATATGGGTTCCCTAGTGGGGAGAGAGGAAGGGAGAGGGGGAGGGAGGGGGTTAAGTTACATGATTACTTAGAAACAATAGTGACATACATTTCCTCTACTGTCGTTATTGTATTGGACCACGCCCATAAATATACCCGCCAAATCAGACGCCATCAGTTTACAATCTTCATCACTTTTCAGAGCATCACTGAGGCTATGAGAATCGAAACACACAGCGTACGAATATAATAAGAGGATTTTACTGATTCGTAGTGAAATTATACAATCCACACTCAAACACTGATACATGTATCTAGGAATACTTACTTAAACCGTTTATTAAGTAAACCCCAATTCTTCTTGTCCTTTGAGAGAGAGTCAACCTGGTCCATGGCACTGTGGATAGCATCAACACAATCTTTACCTAGCAACAACACAAAATACGAAAATAAATCTGCAAAATGCTAAACAGTGGAGAAATAAATGAGGGGTAAATGCAAAGACAAATTCGGTACATAAATTAACAACTTAAAAGGAAACAGGTTGACAACAATACTTCCATTAGACATATAATCCCCCATCAAATGAGAAGAGGTCATACAGCAGAGGGAAACAACAATTACAATACAGAAACAATCTGAGCACTTCCATAGAATTACTAATTGAGCATAAGCGATGTCATACATAGCCAAAATCTACCACCCACCACCCCCCCCTTTCCTCTCAAATCCAATCCTTGAGGCTAAAGCCATAAAGCTATAGGGGAGAGGAGGGAGGAGGGTGGTGGGAGGGAGGTGGAGGGGGTTAAGGAATTCTATTTGACACTAATCTATTTGATCTAGTGTGTGTAATTTGTAATAAAGGTGTGGAATATGAAAAAAATTTTCTATTGTTCCATTGTTGAATATCGGACTATACATGTAGCAGCTATGAGAGCTTAGTGGTGGATAATTAACACGGATAAGGTGTACCAGATTAGGACCAAACTATAATAGGTCAGGCAAAGTTTTAAGCTCAAAAGTTTACTGAAATTGTAAAAATAAACAAAAAGTTGCGATATCAGTGATAAAATGTGATAGTAATTTTACATGTGTAAATAATAAGTAGTGCATTGTTTCAATTTGTACCTTTTGCTTTGTACTTAAAATAACTAACTATAGTTGGAAAGTGTTATAGTTTTTTTATAGATAAAGTCATAAAAGTGGGGGACTTTTACAAAAGAGTTAAAATTGAAACACAGTTTCATAAATAACTGAATCAGGGACTCTGAAAGCATCAGTATAAGTGAAGGAAATTCACAGATAAACCCAGGTGATATTATCACTGACAAATATAAACTTAAATTCAATTAAATGATAAAAAGAATTACAATAGATCGCTGTTAAAGAACTATTAGTGTGTGTGTGTGTGTGTGTTCAGTAATTATTATAGTACATATATCCCATATGTCTGCCATGTTGATTAAAATAGCTACACGAAAACTATAGTAAATCCATTATTTGGTTTCTGTGGAATAAATATAGCATTATTCTAGGACAGCCAAGGGTTACTAAAAATGGATGTGGTCAGTACCTTATAATTTGTGGGAGTGACGGTACAAAAATTAGTTATAATAGGTGTGGTCAGCTAAATGTTTATTAATTAATTTTATTACAATTTCACAACTAATTAATTAACCTTTATTAGTAGTTAACAATGATTGCTCCACAACCTCTAAATACTGCACAAAGTCATATACAGCCCATACAGGAGCGCTAGAGGCTACAGCACCATAAACAACATCAGGATGCTTGATTCTCATCCAGGCAGCCAAAGCACCCGAATACGATCCACCAAAGGCTATCCAACGATTGTCATCTGTCATGCTATAGTTCTTAGCAATGTAATCACGGAATTGAGCCATGTCATCCAATGCCTGAACACTGCTGAGATACTTGAGGTTGGAGACAGACATATCTTCAGTAGGATGACTTTTACCATAGTATCTAAGGGAGAGTGGGTCGAAGAGAGATAATTACAAGTAACAAACATGTGATAAGTTTGTTTGTTTGCTGAGTTACACAGGCAAATTCACAATTACAATACTTTACCATTTGCAATAAAATAAATTGTTATTACTAGCGCCTTATCCAGTCATCGGAAAGGTAAACTTTCAATTTAAATATAAATAGATTGGTTCAATATACAAGTATATAGTTGCCACAACACTACACGTACCTATGCATACAATAATAATATTGATGTATTATACCGACAATCAAGACGCTGGTTTAAGCTTTTCATTACACGGAATATTCGTGAAGAACCATTTACTACTAGATTTGTTGGGATTTTCACTGTTCATTGTTGATTCCATACATTGAATGGATCGACAGGTTACATTTTTACTTCACACCTTTAAATGGATGTCGATCCAGTGTCCCTTGTTAAAAACCATCCTATTTTGCTGTTTCGCTTGCGTTACTTTCACATTTCACATGTCGGTAGAAATTATTCGTAAATTAAGAAAACTGAGCAATTTCAATTTGACATCGTACTTGCTCCATGCAAAAACAAAGTACAAGTGGGTGTGGCTAAAATAATCTTGGTACACTAAATCAGTAGTCTGAGAAACATGTATTATATGATATATTGCACGAAACAAAGGGAGGGGCTTGTAACGATTGATCTATAGATAATATACGAGCTTAGGATGTTTTAAAAATCAAGCAATCTGATTGGGATGTAACTATAGCTATTATCTATACAAGTTAAGAGTACTACAGTTCCCCAGACCATTGCTGAAAGCACATCGGCAGGGCAGGGTATATCTAGTCTGGTGGACCAGCCTCTTTGCAAAGAGGCTGGTCCTGGCAACTAGGCATATCCCGGGACAGCCTAACTAGGCAATTAATCTGGCATTAATTACCTGCTCTTTCAGGGATTAATTTATAGCTACAACTTGCCTACAAGAAAAGCTAACATGTACATAATTCCTCACCTGTGTTCCAGAACGACAGCCATTCCGTGATAAGTACGAGCCAAGTCCATCATTTCACCAAACTGTAGCCACTTGTTACTGGCTTCACCTTCTCCTCCAATGAATAGGAACACTGGCCCCTTCTTTCTATCCCAGTTGGTGTCGTTAACCCAGTATCTTTGCTTCCACACCTTCGTGTTGTGATGGTCGAAGTGGTCAAGCGTTTGTTTGTACCACTGTTCCGGGGCGCCATTTTTGGATGAGTTTGCAACAAAAGAACGCAGCATGCCACTTTTTCCCGTCCATTTTTTACGTAAAAACACTGGAACACTTTCAGATGCGAGAGGGAACACGACGAAAACCAATACTAACAGGTAGAATTTAGTAGCCATTTTGTTTGAAAGGCTGGCACATGAAAACACGTGCCAAATAAAATTAATTAATAGGCGTGGTCAATGATGTTCACAAGTGGGTTAAGTTATTTAATCTAAAAACGTCTTTTTTTTTTTTATTTTAATTAATTCCTCAAGCAGAAATTAAAGGAAGGAATATCGGTATTCGCTTAGTAGCCGACTGATTCCATAGTAAACTCAGTCATTCCTTCTAGTCTAGAGTAGCACCATGATGGATATGAACGGTACCTCTCACTCCATGGACATGGGCAAGGTAGTTTGTGTAATAAAAAATAGTTTCGGTGCTATAATTTGGTGTCGATTTCTTTATTGAAGATGGTATTCCATTTTGGTACCCATGAAAAACTGTTATTTGAAGGATGGGAAATCAGAACAGCTACAGGTATGTATATAGACTAGTCTATGATATGTATAGGCGGTTATATAGAGGATATCCACACACTCACAAACCAGTGAACAGCTTAACTTTTATTAGCATATTTCTATTAATTGATTCCATTTAATTGGATCATTCGTTCCAAATTCCCCATTTCAGAGATGATTGGAGCAGTAATTGCATCATACCTGTTTGCCATAGTCTACGAGGGCCTGAAGACAATGAGGGAGTGGCTGTTATATTACGATATTAAACAGTACAAAGATGAGTCCAGAACAAACGGAAATGGCAAAAAACCAGTGAAAAAAACTCGAGGGAGGGACGAAGATCGGCTACAGTTAGTCGAAGACAAGTTCAAGAAGCCGAATCGGTTAGTGTTGTTTCACAGGATGTAAGCAAACTCCCTGTATTCATTCACACTACCTCATTAAACAAGACTAAAACCAGATTTATGATATGATGGAAGTTGCATGTGCAATTTGACCGTTAATGCTCATTTGCATTAAAATAGCTTGGGATTCTATTCCGGCATCAACGTAATACTCTAAGAGTGTTATATTAAATGTAAGTACAGCTGTAGAGGGTCCTAATGTACTCCATTATAGTGAGCATATTATCCTGATGTTATCTATGTAGTGACGTAGCATTGGAAGGTCAATTTACCCATGCATTTCACGTAAACACAAACATTTGAGTGGTGTAACACTTTAGACCTGCCTTTATTCGTGCCTTTACTCGTGCAGGAAAAGGGAGTTATTTATAGTCTGTAATTGTTTGTGTTCAAGTGTGTTGGCATACATTACTAGTTGTAATACTAGTGGTACGTATATACTACCTACTAATACTGGTGGTACATATATATGTTATATTGATTCATCGACCATTATTCACTATAATTGTCACTTTATATGACTTGCCAAGTTGAATAGTTCTTGCATTCATCGCATTTGGAGCTCTAGTTTCAAGTCTTGCTCCATCTATATAGTCAGCCAGCACACTTGCACATGTGACCATTATGTTATAGGACAGTTACGTGTGTGTGAGGACAGTATGCATGCTTCTTATGAAATAGCACAAAATCATAAACATATATAGTGAAGTTCTGTTCCTCACTTTAGCAGGTGTCTGTAATATATTCCCTGTTCATTTATTAGAATCCTACTAACCTATAAGGATTTATCACAGCTAGGGGTGCTCTTATCTACTGCTTATGTGTTTAAGTAACAATCAACTAGATCATTCACTATAACTGTACTATTACTATAATGTATTTAATGTTGGTATAATACTTATAATTATACTCGTAATAAATAACGACCTGACTGTGTAATGTGTACTATGTTATGTATGTAGCTTTTATAATTGTTGCGTCATCTTAGGCTATCGATGTGATCAATAGAACTACTCTATTCCAGCTGTTAATCATTTCCATTTCAATACATTTTTTATTTTCAAACTAAGCTAGTAGAGTGGGTTATGCGAATTGGAAGGCGTAGCTATGCTAACTTTAAAAACGTTGAATTCACCTTCATTTTCCCCCGTAAAGGTTTTTGGTATGGGAGACATTTCCTGTTACAATAATTATAATTAAACTTTATAAACTAATTAATAGCTGTCCATATATGGCAATACACACCGAGTCACTGCATGGGACAATCAGTGGAAGCTATAAAGTCCAGCCGGTGCACATGTGTCTTCAGTTAGCACTGCTATTATTTTCATGGTTGCATTTGGCTGCATGGTATTCCTGGAATGGTTTCTCAACACATAAAAAGAAAGCAATTTTGTTGGCTCTGTAAACATGAAAACAGCCTTGCAATATCATCAGAAGCCTATAAAAAAAGGAGCATATTTTTATAGTCTTATTTTGCCTATATACATGTAATTTGCTTAGTTTACATTCTGTTTGATGAATGTTTATCGTCATTGCATGTTTTATTTATTTACTGTATGTGTTGGCGGGCAACAATTGTCTGGCATTGCCCACCATTAGCTGCTGTATGAACTGGCAGGTATCGTTAATTCGGTGTGAAATTTAGAGGCACAGCCAATTTGGACTTCCTGTTTCGTTTTGATATATCCAAGATCCAAGTGTTTCTCAGTGTTTGTGTGTGGGCAGTGAATTCTTTTCATCTATTTTTTTATCTAATCAGTTAGAGAATCGATAGGCCATAACAGCTTATTATAGTACTTATTTATTTGATGGAGGGCAATACGGATTAATTTTTCCTTATAAGGAATCTTCAAGCTTGGAGATTAGGTAGTGTCTATTAAATTTGGTGAAGGGTCAAGGTTGCTTGTATGTTGTTAGCTTGAATGGGTGATCTATTCTTGGTCTCACGTTATGTGCACTTCTTAAGGAGTCTTTTTATTGAATATAATTATTATTTAATAATTATCTCACCCCCCCCCCCTCCCCTCCCCCCCTCTCTCTCCCTCTTTTCCCCCTCCCCCTCTCCCCCTTCTTCCCTCCTTCTAATAGAGCAAAGGCTATATCAATTTCATTTGGTATGCATCTCCTTCAGTCAATTCTCCATATTATCCAAGTTGGTTCGGGATATCTGCTCATGTTCATTGCCATGACGTTCAATGGATGGTTGTTCTTGGCCGTGTGTTTCGGTGCTGGTACGGGATATTTCTTGTTTGCTAAAACTCGTCACCTTTTCGGATTTGTAGAGAGAGATGAGAACGAACACTGTACCAGTTAGACTTTTTTGTACCAGTTAAACTGGTACGTTGTGCCAGTTCAAAGTTCATCATTCACCATCATCATTAAAACTTTACTGTATAAATTATAGCAATTATTATTATCATAATTAAAATGTATAATTTTTTAAACTTGTATTAATAATTATAGCTACATTTACTCATTGTAACTTCTATAGCTGCTTTAATAATTTTTTTTACTATTATATATATAATCGATTTTTTTTACCAATTTAATTGAAATCATTGTCATCACGTGATTGCTTCAGCCAGCCCCACCCACTATCTACCTTGCAAAAAAAAAAAAAATTAATTCTCATACAGTTCAACTTAGCTCAATCCTCTATGATGATGATGATGAACAGCTCTTCTTCTACCTGTGATTTGGATGGTGGAGACATGATGATGATGATGGACGGTGGGAGTATGATGAAGGTAAGAGCTAGACCGGCTTAATTTAAAATTGAATTTAAAATGCTGTGCTAGTACTTTAGCTAGCATAGGTGACCTTCATGTTGTTACATAATATATAAATTGTTTTGTAGATGTATTTTCACTTTAACGCTTGTGAGAAGCTACTGTTTAGTTCATGGAATATAACCAATGCTGGAGGTTAGTCTAGAGATATATAGACTACTGTATCAATCGTCAGTAGACTCTACTACATCTATACTGTACTGTATCAATGATGGACCTAGCTATAGATCTATAGACGAGTATATGTGAAGATGCCTTTATAGTTATACTATCTTTATGTATTAGAAATGGTGGGAGCTGTTATTGCTTGCTTTGTATTGGCCATATTGTACGAGGGATTGAAGACTCTAAGGGAATGGTTGATATACATTGATATGGCTAAGAACAGACCCTCAGCGAGAAGAGACGAGGGTCAATATGAGAGCATCAATCCAACATCAAGTTCAACTAAACGGAACAAGTTAGTTCAGCCACTTAGCTGGAAAAAAAATTTGGAAGATGTAACTATATAGGTCTATAGTGAAATTAAGCTAGCTGCATTAAATGCTAGTGTTTTTGAATTGGTGTATTAAACATTCATAGAGTCTACTTAGTTGAATATCTATTTTTATTATTGTTTTGTTTTCAGTTTCAAGTCAATATCTGCATCGCTGGGTATGCACCTCCTTCAGTCTCTCCTCCATGTTGTTCAAGTAGGTTACGGGTATATATTGATGTTCATAGCCATGACGTTTAATGGATGGCTATTCCTGGCTGTTTGTTTCGGAGCTGGTACGGGTTATTTCATCTTCGGGAAGTTCCGAAATGTATTTGGGTTCGGTCTGTCTTCAAGAGAGAGTAATGAACATTGCCATTAAAATTACTGTATTTGACTAATTCATGATGAACTGCTGCTGCTTGTGTGTGTGTGTGTGTGTGTGTGTGTGTGTACAGAATAATAATTAATTATGAACAAAAAATTAATTATTATTATTATTGATTATCAATATTATTTTACGTCACGTCACGTGTGGGTGGGCGGGGTGTGTAACGTAAGTAAGTAGTAAAGTGACCCAAGTGTCATGTGAAACTGAAAAGTTAAAACTTTTTTTAGCCACTGGCGAGGAGTCGCGAGCTACTACTGAATTATACTAATCTAATTCGTGAGGAGAAGCTTCCTTAGTATAACCTTTGTTTCACTATCAACTACACTCACAAGCTAAGTTTCGAACAAGGAGGATATTTTGGTGATAAAGGGACTAAATCATGGATATGATGGATATGAACAGTAGTTCATGTAAGGACGATTTGTCGATGGATATGGGTGGAATGAAGGTACACACTCTCACATAGTCTATCGATTACATTATGTATACTAGACAGTCTAGTGTATTCATAATAATATTGTGTTGTATAATACTACTAGATGTGATAGTGTTAGGACACAGTTTATATAAACACTTTAAGACACTTTGTTATGTTTATGGCCTAGTTTATGCAAGATCCTGGAATAAAATGTTATTCTATTTTACTGTCTTCTTTGAGTTGCTAAGAGTACAGAAATTTCTGTTGCATTTTTTAATACAACAGCCACTAGGCTGGGGTAATCGATCAGTAAGCTTGATTTTATTTACTATGATATTTCAGTATTTGTAGTATGGAATAATACCAACGTGCCAATATCCAGACCTGCTGACTGTATCATGTACATATATGTATGTCACATGTAGGGAACAAACTAACCCGCAAACTCATGCAGCAGCAGCTAATAATACCCATAGAGAGTTGTAAATATTTAATAAAAGAGCAAATATAGGAAGTTAATCTACATGTATGTAGTAACGTAGTTATGGTGCCTAAAATAATGATCCTTAATTTTAAAAAATTAATTCCAAAGTTTTCTGTGGTATTAGCTACTTGTACTATTTGTGTTTCAACTGTTGTATGTATATAATTTGTAATAGATGTTCTTTCATTTTGATGCTTGTGAGATGCTACTGTTTCAACACCTGAAGATAACCAGTGCCGGAGGTATATACAGAGACAATTAATCATCATTAGCTTTTATTGTCATGATTTAATTGACCATGTGTGTGTGTGTGTTTTATAGAGATGGTTGGGGCTGTTATAGTGTGTTATGTGCTGGCGATATTGTACGAGGGACTGAAGACACTGAGAGAATGGCTTCTACATAGAGAAGATAAACGGAATCGTGAGAGCAGAAAGAAATATTACGAGAAAATTAACTCTTCAGAAACTGCTAGGAGCGAAAGGTCAATAACTGGGTATAGCTGGTACATCGTGGTGTCTGTGTGTACTGTATTCAATCTTGTCTATAGTTTAGATGAGGGCCATACTCCTATAAATTTAGGGTGTTTTAGTTATTACAAGACCTATAGATTAGATTAAGGCTTGTAGATAAGTTGAATCAGCTCTAGTGGTAGATGAGGGGCTATTGTTGGGAATATTTGTCTGATATTATTACTGCATGACATGTTGGTTATCCTTATAACCTACCATAATTAGTATACTGTTGTATAGATAAGCTGCTTATATCTGTAATATTGGTTATGTATGTAGTTTTCCTTAGGACAGATACGAATTTGTGTTTTTAGTGTACAAGCATCATGTTTTGTTTTTCAGTGTATTATAATGTGCATATAATGTCTCTCTGTTGTACTGTCACAGTGTGTTGCCTGTCTGTGATCTGCCAACTGTCAGTATAATTGTAGCTATAGTTCCTACAAGTTTCACTTGTTAACAACCTACTGTGGAGATAATTTGTCTCCTCTTATTTCCATCTCTTTTGTCTTAGGTCCAATTCGTGCTGTATATCGCTGGGTATGCACCTCCTTCAGTCTCTCCTCCATGTTGTCCAAGTGGGTTACGGGTATATATTGATGTTAATAGCCATGACATTCAATGGATGGCTATTCCTGGCTGTTTGTTTCGGAGCTGGTACTGGTTATTTCATCTTTGGGAAGTTTAGACAGTTCTATGGGAATGGATTGGCTGCCAGGGAGAGTAATGAACACTGCCATTGAATGGCTTCCCCCAATAATAACTTGACCCTCATATCTTTGACTTTATGTGC
>JAYJLX010090349.1:0-21694 GCA_036873525.1 Chalinula nematifera
TGTGGGGCATGAAAAGTGTCTTGAAGTGTTAAGGGAGGGAAGTTAGGATCAAAGTATGTGTCCCCTGCCCCCCCCCCCCCCCCCCTTCTTTATTGTGTTACTTTTTTGGCTATTTCTTGCTACTATAGAGAGACGGCGATGTAATGGCTGGGAACAAGTTCTCTCCTGTTCATTGTGCCATGTGGGTTTAATAAAATATTATCTCATCACTGCTACTACTATAAATTCATCTTCTTTCTTTCTCTTTCCTCTGTCTTTCCTTCTGTTAGTATTAATGATAATGAGTCGTGTGCTGAACTTCTGTTGGATCGTCATTCTAAAGAGCTGGTCAACTCCTGTGACGATGCAGGTCGCTCCCCAGTCCATGCGGCTGCCTTTAACAACCATGTGGAGTGTCTGCAACTCCTCTTGCGTCACGATGCTATCACAAACAGTGTGGACCAAATGGGGAGAACCCCTTTAATGATGGCGGCTAATTACGGTCATTCAGCAGCTGTTGGTTAGTACATGTAGTTGGTATCATGTGATGTCATGTGATATTTTGGTTTGTTAATAGAATTATTGATGGGGTTGCCATTGGATTGTCTATCCATTGATCACAGTGATGTATCGAATAATACTGCTCTCCATTTGGCCTGTCTTGAGGTACAACCATGACATGTATAGTGGAACCACCTCCAAATAAAGGACACTTTGGGACCCTATATAAACTGAAGTGCTTTGTCCTTTATAGAGAGGTTGTCCTCTTTTGGGAGGCCAAAATCTATTGGACAAGTCTATTTGTGGGACACTGATGAGTGTCCTTTGTTGAGAGGTTTATTATACTATGTCCCTTTTTCGGAGTGTCCACTATCGGAGGTTGTACTGTAATTGGGGCAAGACTAAGCAAACCCCACATAAGTACTGTTATGTATATATATTTGAAAAAAAAAAGTTAGAATATTTAGAGAGATGTGACCATTGTTTTACAGACAGGGAGCAGTGGACGCATATATCCTTGTATCTTAACCATGTTTTTGCTTTGTAATTTCAACCTCGTGTTTCATTTAGCAGAAACACCCATTCAACTGTATTTTGCGGCCATTATTTTTATTTATTGTCTTTATATCTATTGTTACCCTAGGGTCACGAGGAGTGTGCCTTGGCCATATTGTCCAAATGTAGCAATGACTTACTAGGGAAGACAAACAATCAACAGAAAACGTAATAAAAACTGAACTTTCAATGTCGCGATCTTGTTGATAGCTAAGCAATTACTTTTTTTCTTTGTTAGTGCCCTTCACATCTCAGCCAAGTCCGGTTTAGTTCGAGTGGTCAGAGAATTGTTACAGCGTAATGTTGATCTAACAGTAAAGGACTCTGAGGGTATGTAGATTGCCATGAGGTATACTGAGCCTGATATATATGGGTGTATTGTTGTGTTTTAGATAACATTCCTGCCCTGTGCTGTGCTGCGAACAAGAAGACAGCCGAGTGTCTTGCTATTATCTTGCAGATGATGTTGGAATCGAAGGACAGTATATCACTGTGAACTGCTGCTGGCCAGCCTCTTATGATGCATGAACTATTAGTAGATTTTTTTTCTTGTGTGGTTTATTATTTCTCTCCCTGATTTTAAGGGTTTAAAACTTTGCTTTCTAATGCTTTCAATTTTAATGAGGCCCACAGATTAATTAATTACAATCATGATGGGGAGGAGCTAGCTAGATCTAATTGTGAGCATGTTGTGAGCATCTATTGAAATACGTGACTTTATTTGCCTGGGTTTGACTTGAGGATAAAAATAACTCTCTGGTGCTGGCTGCTAGCGACAAGAGCTAGTCGGCATGAGGATCAACAAGCGGACCTTGGTGTTCGTTTTCCTGCTTATAATTTGTGTGGCGTTACTCTACGTCTACCATCGTTTGAACAAGAAAGACGTTTCGAACCCCACCCGCCAAAGAGCTCTGTTTCAAGGTTATAGAATCTAGCTATTTCATTCATTTCATTAGTCTACTTTTAGTCTACGTGTCTATGGTAAACCTTCATCAATTCAATTTTCTACTCGTAAAAAAGCATACCCTTGTAATTCACTCATGATTGATTGCTCATGTACATTTACCATTAATTAATTATTGTGTTATAACAATTACACATGTACTAGTAGGATTGGATCAGTAAGCATGTAGTAAACATCCAATTTGGATTTGGATGTTTATTTGTACTGACTGACGGCCGGGGGGGGGGGGGGGTTGATTCGGTCCTTTGGCTGTAATTAGTAGTACTAAGTCCCTCTACTTCTACTTCGTAAATAAAGTTTCGATTTTCTCTAATACATACAGTCCCTAGTTGGTGTCAGTGCTACTGAGACTACTGTTTATTGCTTATAGTGTATTGGTGGGAACATACTCCTATCAGACAGCTTGGTTAGTTAGCTATATAGATTGGGGGAGGAGGAGGGGGAGGGGGGGGGGGGTAGAATGGGTGACTAAATGGTTTCTATGGTAAGTGATGATTGATTTTTTTTTCCGCTCCATTGCAGAACTGATAGTCAACATGGTCAATGCCACTCTAGCCACGCCCATTCCCTCATCGATCGTTACTTCGTATAATAGCAGTGCAGTTAGTCATTCGATACAGAAAATCGCAAGTAAAGGGACTCTAATAGTCGGCACTGTGAACACCTTGCTTACAGATATAGCACTTTATCTCAAGAATGCTGGCCATAATGTTGTAATAGGAGAATTAAACATTTCTCCCAGTTTCGATTTAACACAAGAAAAACAGTCATCGATAGATCGGCTTAGAAAGGCTAAAATATCCATTGTTCTTATAAAGAATCCGAAGGAGTTTTTCAAAGAACACAAGAAAATTATGACAGTTATATTTGTCCCACCCGTAGTATCACTATACAAGGAAGCCTTAGGTTATGAAAGTACAGGTAAAGGTAATCCTTACTTAGGATCAGTTGTGAAGGATTTTGTTACGTTCATTAAATTCATGACATCAAAAGAGGATAGTAATATGAGACTCGTATACTTGACTACAATTCCAGAGGAACCGATAAAAGAATCATTGTTAAAGCTATTCTCACTGGTTTTGGACTCGTATCGGAGTAGCCGTGGGTTGAACGTGAGTACTATTACTGTTGAAGAGGGTTTTAATGAAGAAAAATGTGCTAATTTCAATGAACTTATTTATTATGTATACTCCAGCGATCGCCATAGCAACAATGGAGTGTTGGAATGCAGGAAGAAGGAGGGTGCATTGACAGTATTGACCGAATCCACCACTGGAAGGCAAAATGTATTGTTTTCCACTTACTTCACCAAAAACAAGCAGTTCGTGCGACCTTACAGGGAAAATAGTTTTCAGTTTGTGAAAGGTTTTGTGATTACAGCCAAGAGACACAATGCCCGTATTGTGATATATTATGATCAGATAGACACGGGCTATAAGGAACGTCTACTAGAATATTACAGTAATATAGAGTTCATACACTACACTGGTAACTTCCATCGAAGAACCATCAATGATGCACGGTTTTACATAATGCACGATTACCTACAAGACCATCCCGAGATAGACCGTATTATCCTGCAAGATCTTCGTGATGGCATCTTTCTAACAGACCCTTTCAAAGTGATGGAGCTAGCTGGAGACTACCTCTATCTGGGCATGGATGCCTCGTTTCATAGATCTTTCTCCCACATAGGTGTCTATAGAAAGTGTATCACTGCAAAAAGAAAGAAACTCTTTGCTAAAAAGGATCAGTATTACCCGAAGCTAAACGCAGGTAGCCTGGGAGGTACCAGGCACGTTGTGCTGGCATTTTTAAAGCAGATAATTAAAAACTTCAACGATCTCTTCCCTCCTCGTAGTAACTGCAACATGGACACGTTTGACTTGACTGGTCACCATTTTTTTAAGAACATAATGGTCACTGGTTATCCGTTTCAAGGTTACATGCAAATCGGGCTAGCCAGTCCTCCTGGTATTGTACTGAGACACAAGCGAACGAAATTCGATATGTGATTCTCTTATCTTCAATTCACTTGATTTTATTGAAAATGGCAATATAATTATGCTTACATAGTCAGTACATTATAATTTTATTATTTCAAATGAGGTAGGATAGTTGATGTGTACTTGTGGGAGGCTAGCTAGAGCATGCTAGCAAAGATATGTAGTGTGGGACTGACCTTTTTGTGCAAAAAAAAAAAAAAAAAAGCTAATTAGCTGGATTAATCGGTGCGGGGGCGGGGCTTGGGCTTGGTTGTTCCCCGGCGCGGCCCGACCGACACTGCCGACACCTTATTCTATTTTACTTTCTTTTAGAGCAGACAGCAGAGTTTAGTCTTAGGGAGAGGAGGATTAAGAAATGCGTGATGAAGGTGAAGCGTGGCTTGATATTACTGACTGTGGCTACAGGAACGCTGGTTCTTATTACTATTTATGTGCTTCCAAAAAACGAAACAGTTAACGACAGTAGAAACACGGCGACGAGTGTTAGTCCCGTCTTCAATTATTCCAACTTTGGGAGGCACCATAGAGATCAAGGTAGATGTTTAAACTAGGGTAGAATACTCGTTCACTCGGAACATAACTATATGCAAATCGGTATATGTAGGGCAGTTGTACTATAGTCCAGCCTATACCTTATTCATTCCATAGATTACTAAGCTTTTTAAGTCTTTGTGTTGATGTATCAATGTATTTTATTAAACTTGTCTTTTTTTATGTGAATTGTTTCTTTAGCCTCATTCGTACCTATTCATCACCACAAAAGCCACACCCATATTCCACACAATGCTCAACACCATGTCCACAATGTCACCACGAACGTTTCCTGGTCGCTACCACCCATAACACAGCTCCACATCAATGGAGTTACCTTCATCACAGGGAGTATAGACAGTCTGGCACTCGATGTAGCAAGGGCACTAGAAAAGGAAGGCAAGGAGGTATCGTTGTTCGATGATTTTATTCATCCATCGTTCGGCCTCACTAGAGAAAGACAGGAAGTAATTGATAAACTAAAACACACCAAGCCCTTCCCTATCGATCACAAACAGAGCATCGTGGAGAGATTAAAGACAGTAAATAACGTTAAAACCATACTGTATATTCCACACATGTCTCTGAGTATGGACGTGAATACAAGAACTATGGGCGTGGCACATTATGGTAAACTTCTCGTGAATTTCATTAAGTTACTGGATAACTTTGACTTGGGTAGTAATGACTTACGGTTTGTATTACTGCTAACACTAGCTAGTGACTCAATACAAGAATCGTTGCTAGATCTCTTCTCACTGGTTTTGGACTCATATCAGAGTAGCCGTGGGTTGGACTTGAGTACTGTTATTGTTGAAGAGGGTTTTAGTGAACAAAAATGTGCTAATTTCGACGAACTTATATACTATATATACTCAAGTGGTCGCCATAGCGACAGTGCAGTGTTGGAATGCAGGAAGAAGGAAGGTACGTTAATAGCATTGACCGAATCCACCATTGGAAGGCAGAATGTATTATTCTCTACTTACTTCACCAAAAACAAACAATTCGTGCGACCTTACCGGGAGAATAGTTTTCAGTTTGTCAAAGGTTTTGTGATCACAGCCAAGAGACACAATGCCCGTATTGTGATATATTATGATCAGATAGACACGGGCTATAAGGAACGTCTACTAGAATATTACAGTAATATAGAGTTTATCCATTACACTGGTAACTTCCATGGAAGAACCATCAATGATGCACGATTTTATATAATGCACGATTACCTACAGGACCACCCTGAGATCGACCGTATTATTCTACAAGATCTTCGTGATGGCTTATTTCTAACAGACCCATTCAAAGTGATGGAGCTAGCCGGAGACTATTTATATGTTGGTATGGATGTTTCGTTTCATTTTAAATTCGTTCGCTATTACAAACACTGTGAAAAGAAACTAAAGCAGAAATACAGTGACTTGAACAGGACGTATCCCATGTTGAATGCTGGCACGATGGGAGGCACCAGGCATGTGGTCCTGGCTTTCTTGAAACAGATTATCGAATCGTTTAACGACGTTTTCCCGGCTCGTTTAAACTGTAACATGGATGCGTTTGATTTCGTCTCTCATTATTTCTTCCAGGATGTCATGTTTAGCGGTTACCCATTCCAAGGTTTCATGCAACTGAAGTTGACTAGCCCACAAGGAATCGCCGTTAGACACAAAAGAACTAAATTTGACATGTAGACATTATTGACGAATCTATATATTATTTATTATGTTCACTTCATTACTATTATTTTAATTTTATTTTACGCATCTTTTAATGAACTAATACTAAAAGTATGTTAACTCATGATTATACTAGAATTACATCAATCAGGAAGCCGTTGAGTATGGGCTAGATTATATATTTCGTGGCTTATTATTTTCAAATTATTTATTTTTAGAAAGCATTAAAAAAAAAAAAAAAGAAATTAGAAGGTATACTTAATTATTATAGTTATAACACATACATTGTAGACTACTTAAATATACAAATATTTTAATTATGTTGTCTGGCGTAGAGCTCTGGCACCGTGTGAAGGTGAAAGCCTGGATGCAGTTTCGTAAAATCTATAACAATAATAATAAAACAATAAAATGATTGTGTTATCAACATAATTATATATCGTATAATATTGTATGTTTGACAGTACATGGAAAGATTTTGGTGACTATATACTTGAACCTTCATGCTTTGGGGTCAATAAAAGTTCAAGCGTTTGGTAATTCATAGAAAGTTTTCCTCTTCTCAGAGGTTGATAATTCGGATCTTGAAATGTGTTCTTTATTGGGAGGTTTATAGTGTTACAGTAGTAAATTGACAGCTTTGTGGATCATTTCTGTTACATTTGTGTACATGTACCAGCAATTATTTGTTAATGCCAGTCGCAAAAATTATAAAAAAAAGGAAATTTAATTACTTAAACAGAAAACCATAAAGTCATATTACTATTATTATTCTATTTTATATTTTGCATAATGATACTTTATGATACTAACGTACCCCTCGGAGTTGATGATAATATTGGAGCCCAACACGACCCTCATCCCCTGGTTAGCCTTATTGAACTGTGCTACTGCATGAGCCTCGGCGTATGTAGCTCCGCCCACTATGAACACGAACACGTCCTGTGGTTTACCAGGTAGGGGATTACCAGCATGTGGGTAGGCGGAGTCCTTAAGCTTTCCCTTGGCTAGTCCGTCAAGGATGTCAGCCAATAATGGCTTATGTCTGGTATATACATTCTCAACACCCTGCATTTACAGATAGAAAAACAGCTGGAAAAGCCAGATTCACAGCTGCACTGCCCTGACAAACCTTATGACCAGAAGTCAATGATAGTTATGAATGTGTAGCATTAAGAATAAACCTATCCATACGTTTAGCATTGACTTCTGGTCGTAAGGTTTGCCGAATTTCAGCATTAGATTTACTGCATAAAAATAGCAATCACGCAACACAATCCTTACAAAAATTACACTTGGTTCTGAAAGAACAGGCTATCTTTGAGTCTATTTGTGTATTCAAACATTTGTTTGTTCATGATTGCTTGTGATTTGATACTGCTATTCTTTCAAAACAATCATAGTTTGTATTGTATATCAATAACATGTTTTGCCATACCTGAAGCCCCTTGAAAAATCTCTTCCCAGCTGACAACGGATTACCAGACTGAAACAAATCACCGGACCTTTTAGCACTACCACAGTTATCCAGCACAACATCCACCATCTACATGAGTAATATTACACGAACACAGTAAATCAAAGAGGGGATCGAGAGAGAGAGAGAGAGAGAAAAAGAGGTCACTTGCATTTCTCCGTTGATCTGATATTCCTTTCTTCATCATTGCTCTTGACAGTATCTCCAATTCCCCTCCCTTAAACTGAGTCTCATACTTCAGTGCATAGAGAACAGCTAACCTCAGACAATCCACCTGTCTGATTTCGGGTCTAGTCATAAGCTGTTCAACGCTCTATAACAAGGAAAAGAAAAGAGATTACTGATGCCTACTCACTGGTATCAGGCCTCCATAGTACTAATACCTTGAGATGTCCTGCTCTATCCGACTGAGACACAATATCCTGTTCTAACTCTGACACATTCATCAACCCGTGCTCTTGTACGATCCTCGATAGCTCGCTAACTACCGCCACGTGCTTTGATACGGTACCAGACAATTTACGAAACTGAGGGTAATTCTCAACGAATGCCTACAGTACAGCATAACACTGACTTCAATAAAAGTCCGACAGACAAACAAGCTGTCAGCTGGGTTATAGCTCTTGTGTCACAAACCTTCATGTCAGCAATGGACTCTATCTTGGCATGGCTTTCCTGTTTCTCTTGGAAGTTTTGCACCAATCCCTTGATGTTCATACCAATCTCACCAAAGTTTAGGTACATGTTCTATGCAACCAGCAATCAATTATAAAAAGAACTAGTTAATTACATGACCTAACAAGTAAGTACCTCTCTGAAGAAATCATCGCTCTCAGCGGACAATACGATCTCCTGCAAAATGTTATAGTATAATAATATTGATTTCCATAAATCGCTTTATTTCCAAGACTAAAATAATTATTTTGGCTACTAAATATTTGTCAGCAGCTGAAATGATGAAAATTATTGAACCAAAAATTTTTAACAGGATAATAGTGGTTTACATGCTTAAGTAAGACAATGGCCTTGTAATGACAAATTTTGACAGCTGAAAACTTTGGAAATGAAATGCTTATGAGTTTTTTTTTCCCCCACTTGCATTCAATAGAAAGGGAAATACTACGTGCAGTTTTTTTTGCATGTATGCAAGCTTAAGACAACAACGTGCTGTTGCAGTAAACAAAAATGCATATTCCTTGTTTCACACAAGTTAAATCCACAATTGAAATGTGACCTATATAGATCACATGTGAGAAAACTGCATTATCACACACAAGCCTTACATATGTAAATTAATACAAATTCCCACATTAATTTAATATAAAACTAACCTGAAGTTCTTTCTTGATTCCCTTGGCACTGGACATATCAACACGATTGTTTTTGATACCAAATATTTCATGAACCATGGCTTGATATGTCCACTATAGAAGAGAGTATAATGGCTAGGCTATTTATTTTGGTGACTCTGCCCCCTTTATAATTAAACACTACTTTCAACATGGCTCCACCCCTTTGTAACTACTGATAACACGACTCCGCCCAATCGTAATACCTGATTTAATAACGGAGTAACAGGATCATCTCTTCGATCTAAAATAAGAACCAGTTGTGGAGATTCATTCCTAAAGTCAAACAGCGCTCTTTCCTGACGGTAGTTCATGTTCCGCTAATGAAACAAGGATCGTTAGTGAGTATTGAGTATGTATACAATAGCAGCCATCTTACATTCAGATCTTCGGCTAGCCTCGAACATGAGTGAGAGTTAGCAGTGTATCTATTAACACAAACATAACACGATGTTAACACAATATCAGTACTAAACTAGTACTAACACTAACACCATATTAACGCACTATCATTTTCATGTTACTGTGGCTATAAAAACACACCCACCTCACAAACGGCTTCTTCTTCAGTGACAGGAAGACAGCCAGGATTCCATCCAATGTCCTTTTGTATTCAGATCCACTCTATTAGGGATCACTTGTACTAATACAGTTTACTATGAATCTATAATTGGTTGGTTACCAGAGTAAAGTGATCTATTCCAACAGTGAACAGATGTTGGTTGATAGCCAGATAGTCCCCATAGAACTCCTATAGAATGAAAAATTGAGGCAAATGTTTTAACTATATTATAAATGACTTGAATACAACCAACAGGATTATATTGCAAAATGAAGGGTATAGCTAAATAAGTTCTTTATACTATAGGTTCAACCATTATATACATTTATACCTTTGTGAAGGCATATAAAGTTTAGTTTAAACTAGGTTCAAGAGACAACAGTAGAGTGGGTGTGGTTATAACACCAAGCTAGCAATAAGCAAGGCAGCTGGAGTGTGTAGGTGGGTGTGGCTAACCTTTACTTCCCGGACTGATTCGTGGTCGTCTGCTTGAGCCATTTTCTCTATAGCTAACTTATCCACCATGTTAGAGAAATAGACAAAGTATGAACCATATTTGGGTGCCTTTAACTCCTGACACAGTAAATCAGTGTTTTCCTAACCCAAACAAAAACGTAACACATAAGCATATCATCTGGGAGGGGCGGAGTGAGGACTTACAGCTGTGGGTCTAATGAAACATATGCAGTTCAAATGTTTCATGGTTTCCCTTCCTTTATTGGGGAGCAGTTCGAATAAAAACACTTCCTTCTGCAATAGATCGGACTGTGAATAGACTATACTGACGATGGATATCTGGAAAGGAAGCATATTTATCAACTAAAATGGCTTGTTACTGTAGCCTAGAAATACCAACCGTGTCTTTGTCCATCATTAAGACTTTCATTCCAGCCCCACTTTCCTCTATCATCCGAGAAACATATCGTTTTACTCCGAGAACGACGTCCATTTCGGTTTTTTGCTCGGTTTTTTGCTCCCTTATTGTAGACTACTGACACACCCATAATAAATTCGAGTGGTTGGCACGCCCATTGGGCGTGGTCTCATCTTCCCCAAGCCCACGTGGATTCCTTTCAGTAGAGTACAAGATGCTAACTTCTAAGGTGTTTGTGAAGAAAACCAAGAAAGGCAACGTTTTAAAGGTCACAAGAGAGCACTACCTTCGTGACGACGTCGGGTGTGGTATCGTGGAATGTCCTGCCTGCAAATCCATAAGACCAGCTGCTGATGCGATACTTGATTCGACACCTGCATCTAATCCCTCCAAACTTTGTCCCTTCCCTCACTACATCCTTCCTGATACGAACATTGTCCTCCGTCAGATAGACTTCCTCGAGGATCCTGCAGTCGATAATGTCATTATCCTTCAGACGGTTCTCCAAGAGGTGAAGCATCGTAACCCCGGCATCCATAAACGATTACGTGATATCATCAGCAACAAGAGCAGGAAGTTTCACGTCTTCTCTAACGAGCACCACAAGGAAACATTCGTAGGCCAGAGATTTGAGGAATCACCTAACGACAGGAACGATCGTGCCATTCGAGTTAGCTTGGAGTGGTATAATCAGCACTTGAGAGTGAAGGGTACAGATGCAGTTGATTGCCGTGTGGTTCTACTTACCAACGACAGAGACAATAAGCGAAAGGCTATGTCATGCGGTATCGATTCCTATACTCTAATAGAATACGTTCAATCGCTGACCAATGCCGCTCACTTACTGGATAGGCTAGCCCAGGACAACGATGAAGATAGCTCTGTAGATGCTTCTCATAAGAAGAAGCTGTATCCTGAGCACTTAGGTTTGTCAGTGATACAAATTGGTTTGAAATCGGGTAAGTATCTCCAAGGAGCTTTCCAGGCTTCTCGAGAGAATCACCAGGAAGGGTTCGTAAATGTACACTCAATGGATAAATGGGTTCTTGTTCAATCGTCGCAGAATCTCAATCGTGCCGTACATGAGGATATTGTGGCAGTTGAACTGTTCCCTGAGTTACAGTGGGCGTGTCCAATGGGTGTGGTCACAAAGGAAGAGGAGTCTGAGGCTAATGGAGAAAATAATGAAGTGGAAAAAATGGAAACTGATGCAAAATCAGTTTCCATGGTTACAGATAAATCCCTGCTCCGCCCTACAGGACGAATAGTGGGCATCATAAAGAGGAATTGGCGGTCGTATTGCGGCACTGTTCTCCCACTCGAGAACATGGCAAGGTTGCATCACATATTCGTACCAGCTGAGAAGCGTATACCACGTGTATGTATCAACACCCGTCAAGGGGAGGGGCTGAAAGGGAAACGAATCGTAGTGAGCATCGATTCCTGGCCACGTTCTTCAAGACTACCAAGGGGCCATTTTGTTCGTGAAATCGGAGTGATTGGAGACAAGAATACGGAGAATGAAGTATTGCTATTGGAACACGACGTCCCTCATTTACCCTTTGCTCCAGCTGTCTTAAAGGATCTGCCATTAATGCCTTGGGCCATAACAGATGATGACTATAAGGTACGTAAGGACCTCCGCCATCTCCCAATATGTAGTGTTGACCCGCCCGGATGTACAGATATAGACGACGCCCTCCATTATCAGGAGCTCGACAATGGATACTGCGAGGTTGGCGTCCATATTGCTGATGTGTCTCATTTCATTAGACCTAACACAGCTCTCGATGAAGAAGCCTCAAATAGAGGTACAACAGTCTACCTGGCAGACAAGAGGATCGATATGGTGCCAGAATTATTGAGCTCTAATTTGTGTTCGCTCCGGGGCGGAGAGGAACGACTTGCATTCTCTTGCGTTTGGGAGTTGACATCAGATGCTCAAATCGTGGCTACATCGTTCTACAAGAGCGTCATCAAGTCCAGATTGGCTCTGACTTATCAAGAAGCACAAATGCGCATAGATGACTCCAGTATGAGAGATGATGTAACCGTTGGGTTGAGAGGGTTAAACCGTCTGGCTAAACTATTGAAGCAGAGACGAATCGAGGCAGGAGCTTTGACGCTGGCATCACCTGAGGTCAGATTCGAAATCGATAGTGAAACACACGATCCAATTGATCTCATGACAAAGGAACTAAAAGAAACTAATTCGCTCGTTGAAGAATTCATGTTACTCGCAAATATTTCTGTTGCTGGTAAAATATACGAAACGTTTCCCAACTGTGCTCTCCTCCGTCGACACCCTGCCCCGCCCCTTTCCAATTACGACATCCTCATTAAGGCTGCATCGGCAAAAAATGTCCAATTAGAAGTCGAAAGTGCCAAATCTTTAGCCACCTCTTTAGACCACGCCCACATACCGACCGACCCTTATTTCAACACTATGTTGAGAATCCTTGCTACCAGGTGCATGATGCAAGCACTATACTTCTCATCAGGAACACTACCCAAGGAAGAGTTCCACCATTACGGACTGGCCTCATCCATCTATACACACTTCACGTCTCCTATTCGCCGTTATTCTGATATCATTGTCCATCGTTTGTTAGCCGTTTCCATAAATGCTGACAGTACGTACCCAGCCCTGTTGGACAAACACCGAACACAGCAGCTGTGTAATCATCTCAATCACCGACACAAGATGGCACAGTACGCACAGCGATCATCAGTAGCTCTACACACACAGCTTTACTTCAAGGATAAAGGAACGATTGTCGATGGTTATGTTCTGTTTGTTAAACGCAATGCTCTGCAGGTAATCGTACCTACATATGGTATCGAGAGTAATGTGTTCTTTGATAAAGACGAGAGAAAGGCTGATGTAGTGTACGATGAGACCAGACCATCGCTGTCTGTTGGTGGCGTGGTATTTAATCTCTTTGAGAAGCTCGTTGTTCGTATTGAAGTCGAGAGACACAGTCTGCAACACTCAAAGCTAACACTCAATCTTGTAAAACCAGTTATTCCCGGTTTATCGATAGATACGACCGCCCACACAGATAACGACAAATTAGAAGATGAGGAGCAGCTGCCTCCCAAGAAACGACGCAAACTTTAATTAACTTTCTATCATAGTAATTGATACGTGATTTATATGATTTGCATACATGTTCATGGATTTATTTAGGTGTAAAATTATTATTAATGTATAATAAAATTTCATATAGTGTATAAGAACTCGATTATATGATGTCAGTGTAAATCTGTTGGTCCTTGACTGTTCAAGCACATGAAGGAATCATAGGAATGTGTGAAAGGCAATTATTGACTGCCCTGGATGGTATCCATTCTGACTAGCTACTAGTTTGACCACCTGTATGGAAAGATTGCTACCAACAGTTTGTCTTACGTAGTTGACAGTTTTGACTAAAGTTGCATATCTTCCACTAAAGCAATGTGATGATAAGACAGTATATCACTCATCACACGTATCACTCATATACTGACCTTATCACTACAGCCTATAGACTGATAAACTATTATAGCTGATATTATAGACTATTTGCCATTTGTTGTTTATTGAAGGACCATAGAGAAGGTTAGTTGATTTGATGCACTTGAACTAATTCAATACTATGATATTTGTCTAATTATGCAGGTTAATAATGTCTGATGAACCCATTAAGGTAGTACAGTATGAACTGACTGACGAAGAGCATCAGAAGCTATGTGGATTTGTACAGAAAGGATTCAAGGACTCTCTCAGGAAATTTATGCAGGAGATAACCTCAGACGTGTCTAAAGCCTACGTTGGTGCTAACACAACAGTGGTACTGAGTGAGAAGACATTCAATCCTGACCCCCAGTCCAACCGGGTAGCACCTCTGGTACTGGCAGCATTAGAAGGTCGGTTGGCCATACTTAATCTATTCCTGGAGGTCTTCAAGACCATTATTGATGTAAATCATGGCAGTTATATCGAATACCCCAACCTATATATGCTCGACTTGAAACAGGTCGATGGATTCAAGACAAGAGGTGTAACGGCACTAAATGCAGCCTGTACCAATGGATTCACAGAAATAGCCAAGAAACTGGTTCAATTTGGCGGAGCAAGCATCAATAAGCACGATTACTTTGGCTATAGTCCGTTGGGAAACGCAGCCAGGTACGGAAGGGTTGATACAGTTGAGTATTTATTGAGCCGAGGAGCTGACATTACTCACAAAACCAATGATGGCTACACGCCAATGCATTTAGCAGCTCTGTATGGTCAGCACGAGGTTGTTGATTTGATGTTGAAAAAGATGATTCGACCGATGTTCCCCAATATCAGACAGTCGACAACCGATTTCTTCCCTTGTCCGCTGTATTTGGCAGCAATGAAGGGCTGGCAGCCTGTAGTTGACGTACTCACTGCTCACGAAACCTGTCCGAGCTTCTGCAAAATTGATGCACAGCTTCTACTTGGAGCGGCTGCAAGGATGTTTTGGAGGGATATAAGCTCAGAGAACAGTAAAGGCATTGTGGATATCTGGATCGAAGCCAGAAAGCAAAAAGAGACCAGAGATTTGATATCTGAGCCCATTAACGCCTATGGAAAGAGAGAAGAATTGAAAACAGAGGAAGAGCTATTAGCAATGCTTGAGAGCTCGAATTTCGAAGAGGAATCGCTGTACCAATGTTTGATGATATACGAGCGCTGCCTGGGGCCTTCACACGCTTACCACTGGATATTCTTAGTCGGGATTAAGATGTTTGAGAGAAACCATTACCAAGAGGCCGAAGCTTTATGGAAGCGTGCTATGAACAAGCACTACGGTATGGCACAGCTGCACGTGGGCTCGCAAACCAACTGGCAACACGATCTCAAGGGGACCGTGGAGTACATGGTTAAGTTCAGTTCTTCCCTGGAGTCAATGGTTAAAAATGGCTATACTCCCATGTGGGAGGAGTACATAGAATACGCTCTCCAGCAACTCAAAATTGGCATCCTTACCAGCTTAAAAAGCAACCTTCTAGACACGAGTTTAGGCATACTTAAACTATATTACTGCCTGTTGCAGATCCTGTCCTGTTGGATTGATACCGAGGTAGGTCAACCAGACCTACAGCATAGCACAAGTACCCTCAGCAAACCTGAATACTCGGAATCTCTACTGCGTGCTGGTCAATCGTTTGTGGATACTGCAAGTGTCCTGACCCATACTAATCTAATACACATCGCCATATATCCTGCTGCACCCCTATTCCGTGGTATCCATTGGCAATCAGTGAAGCGAATAGGAGGCCTTTTTCTCGGGCTAATAAACTTTGGTTTAAGTAACGCAATCAATGACCTCGACCACTGTGGTAACAGACCGCTGCATGTGGCTGCTAAACTACCAAATAAACCAGTACGAGATGCTCTGATATCAGTGCTGCTTACCTCGGGAGCACATGTTGATTCTCTCAATAAATCCGGTATGACACCTCAAGAAGTGTTTAAAGTTAATTACCCAAGTCAACCCTCTTGCTTTCCTCATGATGTTCCTAGACTTGCCTGTCTGGTTGCGAGAGAGATCACGTTTCTTGGTATCGAGTTCCAGCTTTCTGATTTTGATTCTAAAGTACGAGAGATTCTGCGTTTCCATACTCTGGGAGTCGATGCCGACACAAATGCAGCCAGTAGTAGTAGTTGGATAACTTTACCAACATTTTAACATTAAGTTAATTTGTGCTTTTATTGATCACTAATTTTCTTTCAAATTAATTTTACATAAAGGATAATTTTTCAATCTTTAATAGTTTACTAATTAAGTAAATGATATGTGATTCACCTAATTCTAATAATTTATTAACAATATAATTGTCTCTATTTGTCATATTTGTAAAACCCTTCTCCGGACTTCATCCCAAGCTTTCCTTCGCTGACCAGCCTGTTCACCTCATCAATTGGCCTAAACAACGGGTTATCGGGATATGCCGCATACCAACCTGTAAATATAATTAAAATACACCACAGCAATTACTATAGGAATGGTTAAAATTAATCACCATCCATTATGAATTTAGTTGTATCTAAGCCAACATAGTCTAGTAGTTCAAACGGCCCCATGGGATATCCTGTTTGATTTTACCAAGAAAGAAAACAAACAAGTCAATATGAAATTACTACACACCATAAATAGTTAGGGTATATTTCCCAACATACCGGCTCCTAGCTTCATCGCAGTATCGATGTCCTTAGCTGTGGCATCTCCTAAAAATCAATTAACACTCTATTAAAATTAATCAATTATAATTACACAGGGACAACCTCGTTCTAGGAGACGGACAGCTTCAGCCATGTACGGAACTAACAATCGATTGACAATAAATCCAGGAGTGTCCTAATATATTGCGCAATATAGCAACTGATCGACGTGGATTATTTCTGTTATTGAACATACTTTACAAGCCACTGGTACTTTCTTCAAGCCTTTACCAAAGTTCATTAGTGCCTCAAACGTTTGATCGCTAGTGTCGCCTGTCCTTACCACCTGGAAAATATAACATAACTCAAACAGAAATGGAAGGATGACTAATGGGGGTTTGGGATACGTAACATACTTCGACCAACTTCATCATCGGTACAGGGTTAAAGAAATGAAGGCCACCAAACCTATCCTTCCGTTGAGTGTCTCTAGCTATATCGGTAATTGGAAGAGAAGATGTGTTGCTAGTGAAGATGGTCGAGCTAAGAGTACGGGGAAACAGAATCATATATTTCTGGTATAAAACATGATTTATGGGGGTTTTTTTGTTGTAAAATACCTGGGAGCTATTCTGTCCAATTTCTGAAACATTTCTTGTTTCAATGAAAGGTTCTCAACGACAGCCTCCACTAGAAGGTCACAATTATCCGCCACCGATCCTTCGAGATCCGTCGAATAACGGACTTGTGACAATACTTTACTGATACTATCTTTCTGAGCCTAAGGGAAAGAATAGATCAATTAACATCAATATTTTTCTAAATAGTTATTAAAAAAATAAATAAAAAAGTACACAGATGAGGAAGCATAGACCCCTAACATAAGTAAGAAAACGAGTGTTGGTATGAAGGAGCAGGAACGACAATAACATTGACTGCTATCCAAATGTGAATAATAAATTTGCAATTCACAATAGGATAGTAGTCAATGTTGTCTTTCTTGCTCCCACACACCAACCCTCCTTGTTTCCTTGCTTTTGTTTATGGTCTGTTTCCTTATATTTCCACTTTCTATTTGAAGAAGAATTTTTAATATCTTGTTATGATAATAAAATTATATTATATTATACAAACTTGTTCGTCTTCAGGGAAAGTTTTCTTAGCAACCCTTTGTAGGCTACTGGCGATACGAGTGTCAGCTTTCTGAAGTAGTTCATTATTCAAATCAACCAAAGTCACCGAGTAGCCATTACTGGCAGCAACCTGATAATGGGAGAGAAAGGAGATGAATAAAGTTTTTCCTCCATGTTAATCTTATATAGATATGATTTATGTCTATTACAGGCAACGTGAAAATATAAAGGATGCATAAGCATAATGGGTGTTATAGTAGAGCAAAATAGGGCCATAATTGGAGCATAGAAGAATGGCATAATGGGTTAATTTAGAAGTATAAAATCCTCAAGCATAATAATACAGATACTGAACTCTGACCCCTCCCCTCCCCGCCCCGCCCACCACATATAGTCTCCATGCTCATCTCTAGCTCTACATGTGTACAGAATAACAATTGAGGATTGACAGCTGTCAGCTGGAGATGAGCAACCACAATTTTACAGTTTCATGAATCTCACAAACACACAGCCACAAAATGCAGGTCACAATGGCGGCGGCTTACCTGAGCAATTCCAGTTCCCATTAGCCCCGCACCAACCACGGTAACATTCTTAATCTCAGCCATCTTGAAGCTGGAAGTATTGATGCTCTTTCGCGGAGTCACTGACCTGATGATTAACTGCCTCGATCCTGTGGAAACCAATCTAAACATCTTCTCCAACTACCAAACGCAACGACGGTTAGATTACACGTGACAATGGATGGGCTGAGCTGCTATCTAGCTGGGCGTTGCCTTGGTAACAAGCAAACCTGCACTGCATGCACTGACCATGAATCCTCTTCACTGCTAATTTGAAAGTTAGGCGGCTTCTTTCATACCCATTGCAGCCATTGCTCTGCTCTTTCTTGAAAGGTTTCCAATGTCAAAGACAGTCAAATTTTCTTTCCCTGCAACTTCTTTGCCACCGAAGAAACCAACTTCACTCAATGAAAGAAGCAGCGATCCTCATCCCCCCATTGCAAAGAGCAATGCTCCAACCACCACCAACCAATCAACACCTTCCCCATTAAGCACCAGTGACCCTACCACACGAAAGCAGACTCCCTCAATCCAGGCTGAAACCGGCCAACTTAAAATGGAAACTAGTGGGAAAGCAGACTCTTCGTCCCATGTCACCGTTCCATCCAACTCGATTGCAAGCTACAAAGCAGCTAAAACGATCTACCAGCATCATAAGGGACAATCCACAGGTACCACACCCTCTGTTGTCAATGCATCAACTATTGCCGAGAAAATGAGGCAACAGTTCAATCACCAGATCCACGAGCATGTAAAGAATGTAAAATTCGAACTGGCATCATTACACGAGCAATTGATCAAGCTGGAGGAGGAGATTAAGCTAGGCAACAAAGCAAAGAATGTCCTTGAAGTGGCATTGCAAGAGATTCGGAAAAGCATTTCGACTAATCAACAATCTATTACCGCTCAACAAAAGAAGAGGAGGGAAGAGGTAGTTAGCTGTTACGTAATATTACGTAACACATCGCTATGACCTACATGCATGGTTTTACTTACTCTGTCCCTTGTTATAGGATTCGAAATCTGAGGTTTTCCTCGAAGAAGCGAAAACTCTTTCGAACATCAGACGAAAGTTGGAGTCACAGTTTCACGTAATGAAACATCAACTCAGCGTCTTGGATGGCATTCGAAAGCAAATGAAAACCAAAATATCCAGCCTCTCTAAGTCATCGGAATTGGATGCTCAAAGATTTAAAGTTAGCATATTTATTGGGGTTAAACCTGTTTAATTATCTCGTTTAACAGGTTTATAATGGGCCTACTGCTAGTGGAGCTGCAAGCCGACATTACAACACGTCATACCCCCAACCCACGCAATCAAATCATAAAGAGCTTCTAGCAAGTGTGGCAGAAGGAATCAAGACTTCCAAAGCTATAAGGGCTTCAATCAAAGAGCTCGTTGCTTCAGCAAACAGCACTCGAATACAAGCCCATGAAAAGGTGACCACTGCTGTTTCACAGTCCATAGAGAGGGCTAAAGCTCATCAGGTAAGGCAATACAGTGCTATACAAGCACTCTGACATACGTGTACATCTATATGTTTACACAGAGACAACTCTGCTTGGAAAAAGGGCAGTTGAGGCTTCAGCAAAATTCAGTACTGAAGAAAGCACATAATACAGAAATAGCCCTCGGAATGATTTCTGGTCCAATATCTGACAAATACAAGTAAGTGTAAATTACAGTTTGGCATTGATTTTCACCATGATTCTGTGTGGCTTGTATAGGAGTGTTGCGATGAGTGAAAATCGACCTTTGACCAGAAGTAGACCAACATCAGCAACTGAAGAGATTGAGTGTATAAAGAATACCAAAGCCAGCTTATCAAGGTATACTCATTAGCCAAAAGAATATAACATACTACATCCATTAGAAGAGGAATGCGCAACTAGTTTACATATTCTTAAAATAGTATACCAGTTTATAAATGGAATAAACTCAATTAACATGCGTGCATGAAGGGAGTTGCACTCTCCTACACATACTTAACATTATACGCTCTTGTGTCTATCCATACTTGATTGTAGGCAATTATCAGCTATTGAATCTAAGCGATCTTCAGTGTCTAGAACAGACCAGAGACTGAGCCAATCACTAATGGAGAGTTCACACCATTCATCGCTTGACTCACAGATTGTTAGAGTCAGGAAGATGTCACTGGACAACAGGTTAGCATTTCTAAGCACATAATCTATAAAGGATAATCTACATGCAATTATAAAGTGTTAATTGAATTAAGCCTTGGTTTCCACGTTCAGTGTTCTGCCCAGGATAGCATCTTAGGTGGTTGAATTTGCTTTTTAAGTGCTTTTCTATAGTAATTTAAGTGGTAGAATAGCTCCATAGGTAGTAAATTTGATTTTTAAGTGGTTACAGCCGACCACCCCCGCCCACCACAATGGGCAGAATACTGCACTGCACATTGAGCTCAAAATTACATTTTTTTAATTCTGATTGTTGCATAGATGGGTGTCTTGAAGGCTAGCGAATATTACAGTTCATCAGTCAGCATATGCAACTCACTTAGACTAATTATTTATGTCTAAATTTTATTTTTTCTATTATTATTATTATACAGTTTTAGTTGTTATATTAACTATTTCATTGGTTGTTATGACAATACCTAATCAAACTGATACAATGTTACTACAAGAAAGACCTATAAAACATCCCTTTTCATTTTAAAACAATAAAGTTGGTATGGTAGGGGAAATTGATCGTATCCTTTTAATTGTGTTCAGTTGTAATTTAGTGAGTGAAAATTTGGCATGTAGACAGACATAATTATAGTGGGCATAGTTTACCCTAATTCATGCATGGAGTAAAACTAGTACGTTTATGTTGTTTGTAAGTATTTGTGTGTGCATTGTGTGCGTGTGCAGGTGTGTGTATAATTATACATGTATATGTGTAAGCTATAGGGGGATGAGGACTATACATCATTACTGGGATACCATAGTGAATAGAGCAAGTTGTTATGCATAATTAAATGATAATTCCAGTCTCACTATGCAAGCATATGAAAGCATAATAAAGTGCTTTTCACTAGAAATGATCTCAGTGAATTCCAGGAATTATTGAACATGAGTAATACCATACGAGTGCTTATTGATGGAGCTGTAACCTAAGATATTTCGTGCACCATTCCACTCTAACAATTCAAAAGAAAGTTGACTTGTACCTGGAATCTGGGCTGCCTGCCAAGCCAAGTTAGAGTAGACCCAGCTGGTGTGCAAGTATATAAAGGGCTCAGCTGTTAGCATCTTTATTTCATTCACAAACTTAGTTTGCCAGATACCTTACCAAAAGAGAATTAGAAGAATGTCTTTCAAAGTGAAAACAGCA
>JAYJLX010090460.1:0-23286 GCA_036873525.1 Chalinula nematifera
AAGTACTTTGAAAACAATGATTGAAAATTGATTGGGTGGGCCTGGCCCTGCCTGGCCCACCCTTGGATCCGCCACTGAGTCGCATTGTACTGCATCGCCATACTGTAAGTTACGGTTATTATTGAAACTCGGTAAACTTCTTTCAGTTGCTAGGCAACATATTCTTAAGCATGTAGATCGTTATCAGTTTCCAATCCCTTCTAATTAACTCTACTATCTATAAAAAATCCGAATAAAAGGTCTTTCACATTTCGAGCAGTTACAAGTGCAAGGGGTCTTACACTTTGAGTTCATCCCTCTCTAGCTAAAAACAAAGTCTACCTGCCATGATTTATGTACGACCTCTTGGAAAAAGTCTAGTTTTCAATACACATATGTTCATAAACTCTCCAATTTACGTAAATACAACCGTAAGATCAAACTAGATTTGATCTTACACTGCGTGTTATGTGTGATGTAACCATGAGTTACACATATTGAAAACCTAGCTATAGTTCAAAGATTTCACTGTACGTGTCAAACCCATCCCCACTCGTGCTGTCTTTTTCAAGCAACTTCTGTTGTTCTTGTCGGTTTTTAGAAGAGTGCATAGAAGTCCGTCCATTGAATAGTACAAAAACAGTGAGCAAATAAAATTTGAGCTTAAAAATAAGCTTTTATATGGCAACAGTGTTTCCATCGAAGCACATTGTAAATAATAAATGCATTAGATATACTGTTTAGTAGGTAAAAATACACTCAATATAAACCCTCAGTAGCACAAAGCCACCTCATGCTATGCACTTGGTTATATGGTTACCTCGGATTTATAGCTATGCGTATTTATCTCCTAAACAGTAGTATATAACGTATTGCCCTCCAACTCATGCAATAATATGTATGTATACGTATTCCTAAAGAGGACCTTTCCATTATTTTTGTGATCAGAAAGTTGCATCAGTAAAGAGAAGACATTTCATTACCAGGGAAGACATTTCATCACCAAAACTGATCGTCTGCCATTACAATACCTGCTTGGACAAAAGAAATCAATTCCTGTTGTGGTATTCGCGAGGAATAGGAAACGGGCATTAATACTTGCGGCCCATGATTACAAGATCAAATGTATCGACCATGCAGAACAAAAATATGCTAACCCAAATGTCCTAAGCTGGCTACCCCTACCGTACGACTGTTAATGAAACTAGCACACAAGGTGAAAAGGTTCTCTTAATGTAAACCATATACTGCACACTAATCAATTAAAAAACAAATTAATAATCCAGGGTATAGTTGAGCTTTTTTTACACAATAATATAATCCATGAAAAGACGTTTCGACCCGTAGGTCTTCGTCAGTACAAAACAAAGAAAGAGAGAAGACTTAAGTTTATATATACACAGTATACAAGGCATGTTGAATTCAAACAATAAGGATAATAAAATAACAATAAGAACTCGGGAAGCTTTAGCTATCTGTAATACGTCTAATTCCCTAAACACAGACCCTGGTGTGCTCATTAATCCTACATGGATCTTGTTATTGAATCATAATCAAGTACGTCTCTCCACATCTCTCCACGTTTCTTCACCAGTTTGACACCTTATTAATTCTTATTGTTATTTTATTATCCTTATTGTTTGAATTCAACATGCCTTGTATACTGTGTATATATAAACTTAAGTCTTCTCTCTTTCTTTGTTTTGTACTGACGAAGACCTACGGGTCGAAACGTCTTTTCATGGATTATATTATTGTGTAAAAAAAGCTCAACTATACCCTGGATTATTATGTCTAACACAATAAAGAGCCTGTATGGTATTAAAAAACAAATTAGTTTGTCGATAGATTGCAATTTGTTGGTATCTTGAGTTCAAAGACTCATACAGACAGAGTGGGAACACACTACCAATGAAAATTTTAAACCATATCAAAGATTGAAACCACAAGTTAAGTGTGCCAGACTCCTGCGTGCTATGGGGAGACAGATTTATCATTCACAAGGTAGAACTTATGACAGAACATGACGAACAAAAACATAAAGCCAAATGTATTATTTTTTGTTGCTTTGGCACAATGAACTTGAAAAATATTCATAAACTCCCCATAATGTAGGGCTTTTGAATTACATCATTATTTTTGTAGGGGATCCAAAGAGGTCAGTGCATAAAGTGCTCAGTTAGCTTAGTAGCTTTAATCTTGTACACGTCAGAGTCAGATATTGTTTGACTTCCTAGATTAATTAACAGCAAAACAACACCTATTAAATGTATCTGAACAAAGCACTACTGGTACTTAAATGATAACAGTGGCTACTGGTACTAAACATATCAACTACATTAGCCAAAAGCAGTGCTGTCATTTTCAGACAATCAGTTCCTATGCATGTAGTGGTTACATGGTTCAGTTTCAAAGAAAAACAAGAACTGAGAGCAACTCAAGAAGCCCTAGGTGTTTAAGGCTAAAGGGAACAAAGTGTAAGGCTGGTTCCAGAGAAGGGACAACACTCAGGTTGAATAAGTAAACACTGGACAATGACCACTATCCTACTGAGAAAAGTTACGTGTTTACATAAATAAATCTTTGAAAATTAAACCAACTGTACATCACATCTTACTTGTAAATAACTAATGCTGTTATGTTCATATACTCTACTGTAAGAGCTGCCTAAAACATGAGTAACATGTATACGTACAGTACTTACCCTCCACATTTAAGACCAAGAGCCATTAAGGCAGACTTCAGGCGATCCAGACCAAGTGACATTAGCTCCTGAATACACATCGGTAGATTAAATAGCAAAAAAAAACTATGCAATTATTACTATTACATGTACATGTACATTGTTTATAAATTTACATGTAAATCCCAAAAGGCAATTAAAAGGACAAAATGAATTAAAAAAACAAACAAAAACTCCCCCAAATTACACCATCAATGAAAGCACTAAAGTGCTGAACCCTCGCGGTTATGCATGTATACACATTTGATAACAGTTTCTTACACACCAGTACTGAGATCTTAGTTTGCATAGTCAAGCACGCACATACATGTACACACATCACTGATGAACACCACATAGTAAAACACAGCATGCACTATAGCTTCTTCTAGAAGTAAGGATTCTTCACACTTTAACAACCAACAGAACTAAGGAAAAACTTACAAATATGAATACGAAATAAACTTGTAGAGCAGCCCATACAGACACCAGCATTTTCACACTAACAAAACGGACCAAAACTCACATCCATCACGAGATGAAAGAGAATTCGAGTCTTCACCACATGTTTTAGAAATTCTAGGGCCATGCCAGGGCCAGTCTAGATACCATCAAAGGCATTCCAAGCTCAATTCCAAGCACAATCAAGCCAACATTAAGCCAGACAATGATAAAAATTGTAAGTAGGCGTGACTGACAATTTTTCTTTTTACAACATGTGCTCAAGGGGCGCAGTCTAAAAAAGATGGTGACCAGTAAAACCATCGATCAAAATACTCAAAGATCTTTGTCTTAACCTTGGCCATGTTTTGAAAAATTCTTTGAATCGTAGAATTATCGACATTAAGTACCTTCAATGGAGTGTCAGTGAAGTTCTACTATCAAGTATCCACAGAAATTACGTGGTAACACACACAGACACACAAACTGACTACTATAATCCTCCAACCACGCTCGGGTTAATAAATTGTCAAACACAACAGCAACCAAAATACATGTACATGTATTACAGTTCTACTAACTTCTTTTGAGGAAAATCCAGAGAGATCTAAATAAGCCCCTGAATGCTTGGAAAGAGCACTTGTACCCCCGTCTTTCTACAAGAAAAAGACCAAAAAAATAAAAATTGGTTACGTATAAAAGGTTAATATAACTTCTCTATGATAACAAAATTAGCATTGGACAAAATGTACATGTTTAAGGCACCAGTAGCAAATCCCTGCATCCCTCCCCTTATTTTAAAGTATCACTTGTATACCCACCCGTAACATCATTGTACAAAAAGATTTTTATTTAGCCTCAAAAAGACATGCACGCTATGTGAGCCAATAGTCACAAGACTTATGTAGATTCTACATATGTGTACATGTACAAGTTCATATCAACTCAGCTTTACAGGTACTGTAAGTCAACTTGTCAAGACATAAATTTGGATCTACATAGATGTATACAGTAGAACCCCTGTAATCAGGACATTCTGAAATAAGGACACCTCTGAAATAAGGATGCTGTCTGAGTTCCACAATAGTACTCCTTTCCATACTAAACTACCTCTGAAACGAGGACACCTCTATAATTAGGACACTTTTTGATGGCTCAAAGGTGTCCACAGCAGAGAGGTTCCACTGTACATGTACACTGAATGCTGACATTCTTCACACCAAAACAGGTAACAATCTCTCTTACTCCAGCACTTCTTTTTGATAAAATCTTGCTATCAGGAGGCCATGGAATTAAAAAAACACAAGACAGGAGGCGTGCACAATTTTGATTAAAGTTGTGTGACAATCACCGTCTATTTGTGTCTATTTTTGACACAAGATTCTGTAGTCAAATTCCCTCATCGTTATTTTAGCTTGCATGCAAGCAAAGGCTTACATATTTCTAACTTTTTCATTCCATAGTGAAGTATTCATCAAACATACACAGTTGGCTTGATCATTTTACGTGCTCTCAATTGAACACATTTACCACGCACACTGTACAGTATACGTGAACATAATGCGTATCTTACTTTCCATCCCGGAAATTGGCCACTAGACCACTTGCTTTCAAATTCAACCTTGACATCACCCAACATGGTGGCCTGATCGAAAAGTGGTTGCACTCGATCAAGGTAGCCAGACAGATATTCAGTAAGGTTTTCCAGATAACTTTAAGAAATATAAAAGATGTATCAGAAACTAACTACATATACATGTATATGCACACATTTTTTTACCGTCGATAGTCAGAGCCTTTATAATCCTTTGGGATTTCATTTAGCTGATCAAAACTTTCCAAATACCTTAGATAATCCACTCGCTAAAAAAATGAAGGATTATCAACTCTAACAGACACAAGTAGATAATAATGGATACTATATACAGTATCTAGAATTCTTGACTAGATAACTAACTACTGTAACTCTATCACAATTGTCAATACGAAAATACAACAAATGTGACCTGCTCTGAGAAAACCGGATCTCTGTCGCAAAAATTGAATTCCAGTTATAATTAAAAACGTGAGGCATGGTCGTAAAATTAATGGCGGAATTCTCGAGTGGTGAGGTACCTTCAACGGTGTTATACACGGCCGTCTTTCAAGATACGCTTACAAAACTTGCTCTGCTAGCTCAGGAAGGTCTGGAGAGGTAAGATATCAAGTTTTAGAAGCGGGCATCAGATGTTCGTGAAGTTGCAAGTCGATAAACATGGACCGTTGATCGCGATCGTCAAAAAAACAAGAACGGTTTTTGTTTTTTCAACCATTTGTTTCTCCTCGGTGCTACAACAGAATCTTTCATATTGTAGCTCATTTTGAAGAGCTTTTTCCACTTATCCAGTGGTATAAATAACTCGCAAAATTATTTTTGTGACAGAGATCCGGTTTTCTCAGAGCAGGTCACAAATAGAATTTAAAAACAAAGTCTAATGCCTATTAACGGTGTAAAAATGTCAAATCCAAAACACAGTATATCTATATCTGTATATGTACATACATTGTACATCATCCGTAATGTACATGTACACCTAACTTTAACATAAACAATAATGCAATAAAATACCTCCAGATGCTTCAAATTGAGATACTGATCATGGAGAGAGTGCATGTCCAGATACTTCCCATATCCTTCCTCATCCGTAAACTCAACTAACGCTATAAAACAAAATTATACTCAAGTAACTCAGCCCAGACTAAACCTACTGGCTACATGGAAACAGGTTACATGTGCAGTACATGCAAGTATATATATATGTATATATATATATATATGTATACGTACATGTACATCACAACTTTTGATTACAGTAATAAGGAGATTTACAATAAATCAGCGTTGTACATGTACAAGTAGCTAGTAATATAGTACAGATCGGTGCAAATAAATATTGACCAAAACAACCATGCTACGTATGTTCCATTTTAAGTCATCATCTTTATTATAATCACTTGTATAGACATTTAATTGTCTAGTACAGAATGGTGTTGCACCACTTCACACCTCTATAACGAGAACACTGAATATGCATGACTGCTTGGGTTCAGAACTTCAATGCCAATAACAGTAATTCTGTTACAGTAAGAATGACATCATAATTTGCACTATTTACATGTAACTACATGTACGTCATATAAAACTTCGCTCTGTAAGCTTTTTCAATAATAAAGGACTTAAATCCTATTTTGCCTACAGTAGTAAGCCAAATACACTGTGATAAACATTGTGCTTAAGTTTACTTTTGGCAAGTAAAATAATAATTAACAATTATAATATTAGGTTTTTCAGGCTGATTCACAATAACTATAATGTTTGCATTCTGTTACAGTCAATATTAATGAGTACAGAGACAAACGTAAACAATGGAATAGAACTCATACTCCATTCAGGATCAACATACTCATTTACCTTGGCTTCCAATTGTAACAAAACACAAACATTACATTGTGAACAAAATCGATATAACTCAATTGTTTCTTCAGATGAATAATAGCATGCAAAAAAAAGGCTGATTACGGTTATAATTTACAAATTCCCTAATGAAAAAGCTCTTACACTGAAGCTCCTCTGGTGGATTTTGCCTTTGCTTGTCAAGATTAGAAAACTCCACCATCATGGGGTCATCTTCAAACTCTTCACCAGGAGCAAAGTTCCTATTAAAAAAGAGACGGAATTGAGCTACACATATATACAGCACACATAATATCACTAGCTCATTAATATATGCAGCTCCAGCGCTACGCATTTAGTATGTGGGCATTTCACACCCCACTCTCTATGCATGCATGTGCAAGTCTTTTACTGGATACACAACATCCCTTACTCAGAATAGTGAGCATTGATTTTCTTAAGATGTTTATAGAAAGTCCTGAATTCATCAGAGCCACTCATAGAATCCACTTCCTCTTCTCTGGCACTAAAACAGAGTACAACACAATAAACACTGATCACACAGGATGTTTGAGTAAAATAAAGTCTATGTATACATGTGTACATGTATAGTGCATGTACAATGCACCAAATCTACCAGTCAATTTAATATAATTATGAATCTACAATAAATACCTTAACAGCTGCTACATATGTTTTTAACTTACATGTATAGGAACACATGAAACTGGGAAAAATTTTGTCCATTACAAATATTGGAATGAACAGATTTTGCTAAAAATATTAAACTTTTAGGCATTCTGATTGATGAAAAAAATCAGAAATGTGAACTACATGTACATTTAGAATAGTGAATATGCATGTACTTCAGACACTGTCCTGGCTTTAGATACTGGGCCAAATATTTCTTTTTCTTTTCACCTATTATTCAATTCTCCTATTCTTGCAAATGCTATCTATTATTCTTTGTTTTCATCCCATAATTCTCATGTATTCTCGAAAAAAATAATAGGTGCATAGCACATAAAATTACTAATCGGTATGCGACCTACTATTCATAATACTTGTTTCAATAATAATGTAAAAGGCTTCATAACAATATTAAATTAAATGTGTTATTCACTGTATTCAAAAGAGACTCCCAGACAAATATGCTCCAAACTCTAGTCATTTTGCTATGCCGCACAGCCACACACCCACACCTATTATTCCTGAAGCACCTCCCAATAGCTCCCATTATTCTCGAATAATTCTTTATTAACCACAAGCCTATTATTCTCAAAATTATTCCCAAATAATTCGCCCAAGGCTACTGAGTGCTGCGGTAGCCCAGGTAAGCCAGTAACTAATACATTATAAAACTGGTTCTCCACAGAAAAAGCATACGTCAATCTTCTGTGTTTCTTGGCTGGCTTTCTCCTATAATCAATGCTTCTCTGGGTACGGCTGTCCGTATTCTCATTCACTCTTACATACATGCAAGGAAAAGCTCTTGTCACTACAGGACAACCTCGTTTATCCGGACCTCGTTTATCCGGACACTCGTTTATCTGGTATTTTCAAAGGCTGTTTTTTTTATTTTTTTATTATTGTAATCATTAATATTTTAATTGAATTAAAAATTAATAAAAACTATTATTATAACACGCCACGCCGCCCAAGCTAGCAATTATATATCAGATCTAACTGTACTGGCATGCGCACTTTAAACGAATAGAACTGATTTGTAATCGAACTGACGAAGAACTTGAAGACGACGAACTCCAACGTAACTGTCAGGCATGTCATCTATGGCTACTGCTTCTAAGCAGGCTTCTAAGACAAAGCGAGTTGTCCTCTCCATCCAAGCAAAATGTAAAATATTGGAAATGCTTGATAAAGATGTGTCCTATGCTGTAATTATGGAGAAGTTCCAAATCGGAAAAAAGCACAGTGGGAGATATAAAGAAAAAGAAGGACAGAATTCTGAAATTTAGGAGAAGAATGATTGACATGGGTATGACTAGAAAGGCAAAAATAACAAGGCTTGGAGGAAATCATGATGTAGATGAGGCAGTGTATTTATGCAAAAGTGAATGGAAGGGTTCCCTGTTAGTGGCCCATTGCTGGCCGAGAAGGCTGTTGAACTCAGTAAATGATTGCATGATGAAGGCAGCACATTTACTGGTAGTGAAGGCTGGAAGCGGAGGTTTTGCAACAGACATGGGATTTGCCAGCTTTCAATTGAGGGGGAAAAGCTGTTGGAAACCGTGCTGCAGCTGATGAATTCATTCATTCCTTTCGTAAATTTGTGAATGATGAAAAACTGAGCCTGAATCAAGTCTTCAACTGCAATGAAACAGGTCTAAATTTTTGCCTTTTACCAGAGAAGACACTTGCTGCTTCTTTGAGAAATCGGTTGCAGGTAGGAAAAAAAGCAAAGATCGAGTAACCCTCAACTTATGTTCAAATGCATCAGGCACTATCAAGCTGCCCATTCATCTGATTGGCAAGTCCAAGCGCCCTTGATGTTTCCATAAAATAAATATGGATTTATTGCCGGTTAGATATACCCATCAGAGCAATGCATGGATGACCGCAGAACAGTTTCAAAAGTGGTTTCATGAATGCTTTGTGGCATATGTAAGCGAAAAATTGCAAGCAATGAAAGAGCAACCCAAAGCGATGTTTGTCGTAGGTAATTGCTCAGCCCATCCAGATTCCAAAGAACTTGTGAGCAGTGATAAGAAGATTTATGCTACGTTCTTACCAGCCAACGTCACATCACTCATACAGCCGATGGATCAAGGTGTTATTCAGTCTTTGAAGAATAGATACAAAAGGAAGCTACTCCACAGGCTCATAATAGCTGATGACTTAGGAATATCTATTTTAGATTTCTTAAAAGAGGTTAACATGAAAGTTGTTGCTGATTTAGTTGATGAATCCAGGAGGGAAGTCACAGCTGAAACACAACGCAAGTCTTGGCAACAGATTTTACACAGAATGTTGTGAATCCACCTATACCACAGCTAGCTGAATTGTACAGAGTAACCAAACCTGATACAGAAATTAATGGCAAAAGCCCCTACCACAGCCAGCAAGCCAGACCCACTTTCTACCGGTAATAAAGAGGCTAGTACAGCTATGACCATCCCAGCTGATTGTCATGATTATGATGTGCAGAGTTTCCATATTCTTTTTGAAAAGTTTGGATTAAGCATGTCTAAGGAAGAAGTTATAAAATGGCTTAAAAGTGATGCAACTGACTCAGGAGTTCAGGTGCTAAATGATAATGACTAATGAGATCTGTGACAAATTGTTTCCAAACCGCAAGTAGCACTGACAACCAGAGCTAGTTCTGATGATGATGATAATGCACCACCTGCTCAATGTCCAGTATCAAACAGTTAAGCAGCTCATATGTTGGATCGATGTATGTGTTGGCTACAATATTACCAAGAAGCTACAGTGTATAATACTACTGTGCTTAAAGAGCTTCACAACCTAGCAACAAGAGAATAGATTCTTTCAAACAATCCTAGATAACTGCATACTTTCAGTAGTCTCAACTGAGCTCCGCCATATACGCCAATTAACTGACATCATCATATAACATGCAAATAATCCAAATGTGTCAAAATTAACACATTATGTTGACATAGTCTATATCATGTATATTTAAATATGCTGAACGATCTGTAGTTGTTCTCTGTTTATAGCCTGAAACAAGTATTTGCATGGTACTTGGTACTTCCAATCCTTTCCCTCTTTTCCTTTTGCCAGTAACAATGCATATAACTTTCCCACCTTCTTCTATGAATTTCCAAAACACTTTGGACAGTTCTTTTGGAACTCCACCAACAGTTTCATTATCAACTGCTCTCTGTACAACCACAGCATACCGATCATATGGATTGTTCCCTTCCTGTATGACCCCAAGTTCCTCTCCGACGCAAGGAATCCATATTCGCTTATATACATGATAGCTTCGTACAACACTTTCGATGCTGTGCTGTAAATCTCTTGAACATCCAGCAACCGCCCTTTTCATGAACTATGCAGCATTCGCATGCATATTATAGATCTACCATCACTTAAATTATGCAATAATTGTTGGGCGTGGTTCCATGCCTTTCCTTAATTGTGATTCTGGTTGTCCGGACTTTTCTTTTATTCGGACACTATTGTTCCCAGTGAAAAACAAAGAAGTGCGGATAAACGAGGTTGTACTGTACTACTTTTATTCTAAGACATTGAAATTTTGAATTCAAACATCGTATTCAAAAATTAAGTGTTCTAAATCAAGAAATTCCGAATATTATAGGGTTCAAAATATCCTAATTCACAGTAATATTCGAATGTAGTATATACATATACATGGCACTATGCAAACTATCATCTGCTTGGCTGAATAGTAACTATGTCCATAGTTTATATGTAAATATACAGTGCAATCTTGATTATCCGAATCCCTTTGATCTCGATAACTTCAAAAACTGTTCGGATAACAGAAAAATCCGGATAATAGAAATACCCTCAATTATAACAAAACCATACATGCACAAACTTACTAAAATGATAGTTTTAAGCCACAGCAAGTAAATGTGTCCTCAGAAAAAGGCTGCAAGAAGCTAAAAAATTGGTTGGAGGCCATGCAAAAATTACATATATTGCTATATTCTAATGCTTTTACCTGTCCGGTTACTAGCTTCTAAGCACCATACCATTCAGTACCTGTCACATGCATGTAAATGTATAATGTATATAATACAAGCAAATAATACATAATACACAAAAAATATGCATATAAGCATGGGGGTTCCTTAATTACTGTACTTTATTAAGTATACCATTGTGATGTTTGAGCATGAAACAGGCAAAGTGTTGCTCTGGACCCTTTGAAAAAAGCAAATGGCTTTCATGCATTCTGCTTATTTCTACAATGGATTTATCTTAAAGTACGTCAGGGTTTAACCAGCTCAGACTCAAACATCACATAAAAGCTATTTAGCAGAAAATAACTGAAATTTAAGAGGGTTCCTTCAAAAATTTAAAGAGGCATATTCTCCTATTTCTCTCTTTAGCTAAAGCCTGCATGCTGTAGCTATATATACAAGAGCTTTTTTTGCTCCTAAAAATTTCCAAATATTTTTGTAACATCAAACAATTACATCAAACTATTACAAAATTGCAATTTACTTGACTGACAGACTTATAAAATGAACAATTATTATACATGTAATTCCGTCTTCATTAGTACAATGAATGACATGAAGCATTCTTTTTTCTACATAACAAAATAATTCAAACTGATTTGATTACTGCATTTAAGGAAAATATAAATCATTTAAAGTGTAATTTTCAAACTTTGACTGAACTTTAATTTGACAAAAAAAAATTAATAAATAAATCTTAATAACTAGCAGAATACTGAACATTTTGGGGGTGAGCTTTCGCGAGTCCATAAACTCCATTGTGTTCTCATTTAGACCCCCTAATTGCACTACATGTAGATATAGTCTGCAGCAATATGAGACTTCAGTATGTTCTAGAAAAGTTACATGTACTATATACAAGAGCTTTTTTTGCCGAAAATCAAGATTCGTAGTAATCTATCTGTTACTATGTCCAGTGGAGCCGCAGGCTGTGTTGCTTTAACGGATGTTGACTTGAAAACAGCCATGCACAGTTACACGCAACTGAGTTCATGTAGCCATTAATTGTGTTGCCATTAGTATGTATTCATTGTGCAATTTGGTAACGTGTTCATATGTTGATTCTGAAGTTTCATGTGTACCGTTTTATTTCTGTATGAATAATTATAGGCCATGTACGCACATGCACACACACAGATTTTCACGACTATGTGGAGCTCGCTCAAGCTCGTCCCAATTATAAAATTATTATATTAAATATTAGTATCATTTGGTGTTTTTACAGTAAAAAAAATTATGAGCATGCAAAATATTTGCGAAATACTGTACAGTATTTCATGTACAATACTCAATGTTGCTACTAATTAAGCTAAACACTTTTTGCAGAACAGGTCTGGTTTTCTTGTGCGAGACTATACAATTATACTAACTATTCAGACTAAAGTCCGTTCACGTTGAGTTAAGGAATTGCTTAATAGTCATTAGACATTCATTTAAAATTACATTAATTATGCCTACACACCACCCACACAATTCATACTTAATACATTATAAAATACTAATGCAAATACTCCATCAACATAAACTGACTTTAGTTTCTATTAATCCCATACAAACAGACATACCCATCTTCATCATTGAATGAAACCGTCAGATTGTTTGAACAATCAATACATCTATCAAGAAGATACTTCATTCGATGTTCACTATTGATCTTTTCTCTGAACTATAATAACAAAAATATATGTACAAGTATAAATCATTGCATAGTGACACTATGGGTAATAATAGGAATGGAAACTGCATGGGTGTGATTTTCCTATACATGGGAATCCCTACTCGCATACAAAGTTGTTACTTTTGCCGTCATCATCCCTAGCATCAACAAAAATATCTGTTTTTGATGCCCCATAATTTTCAGAAAACGGAACTAACAGCCTTATCATCAAGTTGAAATGGAAGAGCGAAGCCTTCATCATCATTTGGTCAAAGCTACATGTTCTATGTAACAATGAGTTTAGTGTAAGAAAGCCAAGAATGTATGTGTAGAACACACATTCCCGTGGATGCTTTGTCTTAATCTTGGGTATGTTTTCAGAAATCCTTTGAATTGTGGAATTATGGACATTAAGCACCTTTAATGGAATGTCAGTGAAGTTCTACCATCAGGTATCCACAGAAATGACATGATAACACACATACACACACCAACAGACAGACACACAAACTGACTACTATAACCCTCCACGCCCATGCTCAGGTTAATAAAAAGATTCAAAATTTGATAAGCCAGATATATTACATAAATCTATAGATAAAGAGCTCCATATAGCTGTTGCTCATTAATAGAAAGATTTCTTAGCGAAAGTGGTTCTGCTCTAGGTACATACGCTAATACGTCTACAATATAAACTATTTCTCAATCAGTTTTTTACATACACTATGGTATGACAGCAGTGAAAAGCTTATAGAAATTTCAGAGGCTAAGATACATTTTTTACTGAAAAACTTACAAATAAGCCAGATGTTGAACAAATAGACAAGATACAGCTTGCACTGATGACAGTTATTGTATATCGGGTATATTTCGTAGCATTAAAAATTTCGTATGCCGAGGCAGTGTACGAAATTAAAATGCACGAATTTTTTTTAACAACTAGCAATTATTAACATACCACAGCCAGCTATGCGATCTCAGTCAAGTCCTTTGTAATCAAAAGCAACACCAAATCAAACCAAACGAGCTACAAACAACTGAAACAGCAAGCGCATTAAAAAGAAAACGGCATCCATCTTTTCTCTTTGCGTTTACCATTAATCACGTGGTCACGTGTTGACTATTCGTAGTTAATTAATTTTGTACACAGCCCACATGTACGAAATTTTTTTATGCATGAAATTTTAAAGAATGAAATTTTTTAACCAACGAAATATACCCGATATACGGTGGCTTCCTTCTCAGACAATTTGAAGAGAAATTCAGTCACTTTGTTTTTGTCATGGATTAAGATCAAACCATTCAAAGTGACCACAGCCACCAACTAACTAGTACTAAATGTACATATCCCTCGCTATACACAAATTTACCAGTGACAAACTACCATGCAACAAAGCTTTCAACTGATAATCATTAATATGTAATGACTACAATGACTCGTCAAAGGAAAGCAAGACTAATCAATTTAGGTTAATTAATTAAAAAACAAACATTGAAGAAGAAAGGTGTGGTCATAAGCAAGCAGCCATTACAGTTAAACCATTGACTTTGCTTAAAACACAAGGATGAAGCAATTTGAATAGCGGCATTTGTTGGCCCTGCTATTCTCAGCACACAGTGAAAGTTCCAGCTCTAAGCTCACATCAGGAAGCAAGATACACAGTTGTGAAGTTCAACGCCATGTTGCCTAAAGCTAAACTTCAGATATTTGTAAAAAAAAATCTAGGACAGGTATGAACAGAAAAAGAATTTGTACATTAGCTTTATTCATAAGAAACTTAGAAATGTACTCAAAGCCGTCTGCTATCGAACTATGAGTTGCAAGGATTGAATCAAACGCTAAAGGGAAATTTTGTAACTTATCTCACGATCAAGGAGACAAACGAAAATGGGACAAAAACTGTAGCATAAAAGACATGACTAGTTAACTACAGAGTCAATTTAAAGCACAGGAACCTCTGGACCTTTCTGCACTAGCCATCTAAAGTAAACTTTTCTGTCATTAACGTCAACCTTTAATCTGCTAACTAACACACTAACACACACACAAACATGTCAACTAATGTATCCCTCACTGCTGCGCCCACGCTCGAGATAATAACAATTTGACTAACATAACCTCCTACACTTTGCGTGGTGCACAGTATTCTCACCAGAATTTAATGAAATAGGGGTACTAATTAGAAACTAATTTTCATGATGGGCAAGGCTTTGGTACACACACACTAATGGCATAAAATAGCGCCCCTGTATCGATAAAAGTTACACCTCGATTAATCCAAAAGAAAGGGTGGTGTGGGTATCATTACAGGTATTGATAAGGGGGTGCGTTTATAGTATACATGTACAAAGTATTGTCCCCTCTATACAAGGTAGTGAGAATTCTAGTAGTAAGCAGATTACAACAAATTTCTATTCCAGCATCTTGCGTAACATTCTAGCGTCATATTGTGAACTAGGCTTAAGGATTAGAGATGTTCGATACCGATACCAAAATACTCGATACTTCGATACTACTCAGGATCGAAACGCTATCGAATGCAATTTTAGTATTGAAATATTCGATTCCGAGTACAACCGCACCCACTTAACTTTAATAATAGTTATTAAGCCAGTGTTTATAAGTAAAATTTTGTTCCATATTGTTGTTAAAGGGTTAAAAAAAATGTCATAATTATTATAATTATTAAAAAAAACATGGTGCCCAGCCACAATTACATCTTAAACTACAGTAAACTGGATGCTAGTGGAGCTTCCTACAGCTTCTACTGTGGTACTCGGAATCGTACTCGATACACTCGATACTCAGTCCAGAAGTACTTGGAATCGAAGCGAATTGATTTTTTATGGTATCGAACATCCCTATTAAGATCATACACGCGTGACGCGTCAACTTAATCTCCCCCCCCCCCCCCACTTTTAACCCGCTACATCCTAAACCTCGCCCACTTCATCATGACTCACCGTTGTTTTTTTAAGCATCCTCTCTTTGACAAGGGCATTCTCTAATCGTTCTTTCTCCTCAAAAGTTCTCCTCTGCTCTTCCACTATACTGTCCATGACGAAAGACAATTGACAGTACAAATACAGGTATACTAAGCGTATTATAGATAGTTACACGTGTTCGATCGACCAAATCTAGGATTAGGAACCCGACCCACCACCCCACCCCACCCACACATCATGTGTGTGCATGTGTGTGTGTGTTTTTTTTTTCAAATGCGGTTTCCGGTTTGATTTTTTCATTTTTCAGTTTTCAGCTAGCTTTGGACTTGGAGTTTGCGTCGAGAATTTGGACCGTTAGCAAACTAAGAACTATTCTAAGAAGGACTGAAAGTCGAGCTGATTTAGCTGAAAGCAATCAAACCAAAAAGTCCAGACCTGTCCCGAACAGGTCTCCTCTATCGATTTATATTAGTGATGACTAGCTCGTCTACTTCTTCTTTAGATTTCCATACTACCAAGCCGGTAGTAAACGTCGACCAATTTGCTTCAGAATTAAAGACCATCGCAAACGATTGGTACACGTTGGGTGTTCATCTTAAGTTACCTATTTCAAGCCTAAGGGAAATCGATCAGAAGTTTAAACCGGATGGAATAATCAGGTGTCTGATAGAACTGTACCATCGCTTTATAACAGAAGTGAATTCTTGTTTAGCATGGGAGACAGTAATCGCGTCGTTAAGAGATATGGGATACAACGGACTAGCTGATGGCATCCAGTCAAAATTTATTAACCCCAGCACCCGCGGAACTTCCACCAAGCCATGCCCACTTCCGTCTGGAATCCCTGTAGCTTCTGAGATATCTTGTGAATATGATTCGTTAGCCAAACAATTTTTTCGACTGCTGAGTAAAGTCAAAGATGCCTTTCAATCTGCTGACAACCCTGCAGCCGAGCGTAATCTGAGCAAGATTCAGGATTTCTTGAAGTTTCAGTATGGCTCGGAACGACTACCGCATCACGAAGCAACAGTTGATGCTGTGTTTGATAGGCTACAGGAATTCAGTTCAATTTTACGTATTGAAGCCCTAGAATTTATTATTGACGAGATTCCGTTACCAAGTATGCCTTCACTAGGGGAAGAGATAACAAAATTAAAAAAAGCTGTTGATGGCTTTAATCACTCCACCAATATGGTGGACCTAGTGGCTCATATTACAAGCAAATATCCAGAGGTTACTGTGGACGAAAGTAGAGTAGTAAGACTCAAAGTGCGAGAATTTTGGACTAAATTTACTATGAAACAGTTTGAACTCATAGTCCAAGAAATCCTTCAGACACTTCATAATTTTATATCTTGCATATCAGTCACAAAAGGGTGTATTTGTATTAACTGGGTCATTCCTGAAGAATTTAACCCTGCTAAGAGGCCCAAAAAGCTTCCTCTAGACCTCGCTAGATGCATCGGAGTGATACATTTGTATATTGGAAATGAAGAGTTTTACAATTTCAGAGAAGAAGAAGGTTGTGAAACAATTGAAGGAGCCATGATGCAAGCAATTGAACTGAAGAACATGCGAGCAATAGAGTTATTATTAGCTGTGGGTTGTAATCCGGACATACTTTCCTATGGCAGAAGAAATGTTGCTAGCATTGTAAATATCAAAAAGAAACCTGGCGTTGACGTCACTTGTGTTCATTGTGTGCATGGTCAGTCAAAACGTATTGAAGCAATCATGAATCCTTCTGATGACAATCAGTCAGGGGAGTGCCTGTTGTGTCGTGAGAGGAAAGATTCACAGAAAAAACTGCTTTCAGAAAATGACTTTATCAATCAAATGTTAAGAGAAAATCTTGAATTAAATATTGAAGAAAAGCGAAAAGCTACTAAGAAAAATGAGGTTCTTCGTAAAAGCAAGGATGAACTTGAAACTTTATGTAAAGAAAAAGGTGTGCATGCGTCATATGTGTATATGTACATTGTATATTGGTATACATTGTATTATAAATAGTGTGCTTAAATTTTTCATAATAGAGGCTACTGTACGGGATTTGCAGCAGGTCCGGAGAGAGAAAATGGAGGAAGGTGAATACATGTACATGTAGCTCTTTTTTTTAAGTACATGTACAGTACATGATATTTATCACCGTGGTTAGAAATATAGTTAATAAACGTGGGACACTCCCAGTTACGCGTGTTTGATTCAGTCTAGGCGGCCAGCATGTGGCCCGTGCCAGCATCTGACTATACCTTTTCTCCTGAGTTTTCTCCTCTGGCGTTCGGGTATTTAGCGACTCGCTGTTTGTAGCTATTGGTTCCTTGAGTTGCTAGAGCTATTAGTAGTTGACTACTTTGCGTTACTTTCCCCTTCGTCGGCTTGAATGACCTGCCTCACGACCGCCTCGTGCTCGTCTGCGGTTATATTAGGGAGCTCAAGTAGTGTTCCCTGGCTGTGTCATCTGGCTGTCGCTCCATTGTCTGGTCGATCGTCCGTTGCAGTGATGCAGCGATCGAGGCAGAGTGGGATTTCTCTATGGGGTCACCACTACTGATGTAACAGCGGGTAGCTACGGCTACCCTGGGTATGACACAACATAATATATGTATGGATGTGTGTATATATGTATATGTGTATGCTTTGGGTGATCATTATGCATTGTTATTTATTTATTTATTAATTTTATTATTATTATTATTATTATTATTATTTATTTTTTTTTTTGTCATGTTTTATGGTTAGCGTGCGTCATGCCGCTATATGGCTTGTGTATTGTTGGATTTGTACTGTCGATGAGTATGGGTACAGGTTGCATGTTTATATTGTGTATACTTGTATGCGTATATGGGTGTGTGTGTGTGTATGCGTGTGTACATGTATATAGTATGTGATGTATGTGTATGTATATGTGTGTATATGTGCGTATGTGTATATGTACGTATGTGTGTATATGTACATTATATATGTATAGTATGTGTAGGTAGGTAGTGTACATGTATGTATATATGTATGTAGTGTATGTATGCATGTGTATGTGCGTGTGTGTTTATACTGTACATACGTACATGTGTATGTGTGTGTGCATGTGTATGTGAGGTTATGGTATTACGCTTAATGCGTTGTATGTGGAAGTTTATCACCTCCTTTCTCCACGTTGAGTATAGGGGACAGTGTATTTTCTGGAGTGTGTCAGCGCTTATGGTTGCCTTGATTCATAGCTACATGTATGAATTGGCTATTGGGTGGGCTAGTACATGCGTGTTTATAGTCTCGGTCACTGCTGTCACATTTGTATTAGGCTGATTGGTGAGGTAGCTTTTGTGTATTGCCCCTTTTGTGGGGTTGATCTTGTTATTGTTGTTTGCCGTGCTGTCTACACGCTGAATGTTTCAATCACAGGATAAGGCCTAAGCTATATCTAGATTTCCTTGAGGGCAGAGTGGTACCGGCTGTTGAGGTTTTCCTACATGTCCCCCTTTAGGGGGATGGGTCTTACCTGATAAGGTCTGGGATGTGTCGGCCCATGTATTTGGTGTGTGTGTGGTGCACACTGCCATTAGCATTTTTTGGGAGGGATACAGTGGAACCCCTGTAATCAGAGCACTCTTAAGCAAGGACGCCTCTGTATTAAGGACGCTGGCTGAGCTCTCTGGAGTCATCTTTTGTATACTAATCCACCTCTGACATTCTGCAGTAGAGAGGTGCCACTATATTTCCTTTTTGGGGACTTCTGGTTCAGTTTAGTTGTAGTTAACACATGGTCATGGTTGTGTTTGTGTGATAGTGTCTTTACTGATGTACCCATGTCGGTTTGTTCGCTTTGTAAGCAATGTGGGGGAGTTCGAATTTTGCAATTTGCGTGCTAACCAATCTTACCATTTCTTTGCCGGCAGTTGGTATTGTTCGATTGTGGAGTCATTCATTGGAACGCATGGGTATTTCACGACTGTGAGTATGTGTGTGTATCTGTACATACGTATGTGTGTGTGCATGTGGGGGACGCGTGCTATCCTTACTTCTGGTGAGCAGGTTGTGTTACTTGGACATATTCATTATCTCATTTTCTATTTTGTTGGCGAGTGTTGCGTTACCAGTCTTATATATGGTGGTGCATATCCTGGCAACTTTTGGCAGGTAGTGGTTGTACTAATTGGTCTGATGTGGCCTATTGCTATTTGCCTAGGGCATAATGTATTGTAGTGGTTTGACTAAGTAGAGTGGGTGGACTTGTTTATTATTTCATACTGTCCAGGTATTGTATTAGGGTATTATTTACTTACCCTATATGTGCTGAATGGCAGGACCATCTCTAGTATAGGCTGATACATCCCTTGCTCTTTTGGTTGTTTATGGTTAACGAGCCAAGTATAATTATTATAGACAGATTAATCAGACATTTGCGTGTAATCAGTGGTTTGGTTGGTTTGCCTGTTGTCGTTGGGTTGACAGGTGGGCACATTTGTGTTCCCAAAAGGCAATTACATTGCTTCCATGTCTATTGCATGTGTTAGTTGTTGGTGCATTGGGAGGTCTCATACTTGGATTTAGACATCCCTATACTTGGCAGTGGTTTCGTGTTGCCCACGCTTAGGATTTTAGTCTATTGGGTTGGCCACAGGAGGCTCATTGTGATGCGCATTCAGTTCCAAAGGTCATGCGTATTGCTGCTGATGCTATTGTGAATGGGTTTGTACGGGTGGTATGTAGCTTCCTGTGGATTTTCCTATGTCTTAGGTAGGGACTGTTAATTTGGCTGTCCACTGATAGCTAGGCCTGTTATAGTACTTTCCCTCAAGCTTGTTCAGCTTATGGAGTTTGTGGTGCGCTGTATGTGTGTATTGTTCCCTTGTGGTGGCACGTTGCAATCCGGCTTTCTATGGTTGTTGGTGGCGTATAGCCTGGTACACGTATGCTACGAAGGGTATTGTGTGGTGTGGTTGGTTAGGATGTGAGTTTGTAGTTGGCCCCTACTGTATATCACGACTATCAATAGACATGTAGTGTTACGTTTCACTTCTGTGGGCTGTTCACTTGTTGGGTGTGAGTTATCATATGTGTGCCGTAGTGGGTTACACTATTATTATAGGCAGTGTAACGTGTGCTTGTAGTTTGTTACACTTTTTGTGTTGTATATGTATGCATGTGGATGGCAGTGAGTATATGGATACTTGTGTCTTTGCATTTGCAGACAGCACCCTACACATTGTGGGCGGGTGTGCTGCGGGATTACGCGGTATGCTCCCGCTTGTGGTGTTGTGTGGTGCGGGGAAGTGTTATATGCACGGATCTGTGGATATGGCACGAGGCGTGAGCTTGTCTGTGAGTGGCATGGTGATTGGTAGTGGTACTAGGGCCTGTACATGTACATATCTTGCATTAGTTGCTGTGATTCTTATCCATGCACATTGTACGCAAGGTATCTATTGGGTTAACTTTGTTGACTAGTATAGGCATGTGCTACATACATGTATTCTGTCTCAGTTATTTCATGTACCGTGTTTCGTGTTGACAGTAATGTTTATTAGCAGTGACATTGGTTGACTTAGCTATTTGTTACTGACACGCGTTGCATCAATATCGTGTTGTACATTGACTATTCTTGTTATACACCATGCATGTACGTTTCATGCGCTGGTTGTTCCCCCGTACTTAAGGTTATCTGTTGGTTTAACTTTACTAATCGGCATTGCCTACACACATGTGTTTATCCCAGGTGCCGTAGCATGTAGTTAGTTGTAGGTTATATATGTTACAGCGGCACAGGGGCGGCGGTTGGAGCATTGGGTGTGAATTATTGCCTATATTGTTGCAATTTTCGCTGTCTTGCATGTAGGTCCTGAGCATCACCTGCATTTACGCATACAGACAAGACATCATTCCATGCATGCATGTCGTGGTTTGCCGTGATGGATTGATTTTCTGTTAATTGCCACGTCTAATTAACCCACAAAACGTTAACTTGTAATGACGTGTAGTTGCGTGACCTATTTAGGGCACGGATCATAGTGATCCTTAGAGATTGATTTTGGTATATGGTGATGACACACGGGGGTCGTGGTGCCTACATAGGTTGTGTTGTATGTCGTATGGTAGAAGCATTTTTATCCTGGCCTCTTGTAAGTCGATGTTGTGCGGTTTGGCTGGGCGCTGTAGCCGCAGGCTGTTCGTCACCCAGTCGCGGAATAGCAAATATTTGCCTGCTGTTGTGTGGTATTGGGGGTGGTCCTATGATAGCATTTTATAACACATATAATACATATAGTGCCTGATACTTTGTGTACTGTTTTTGCGTAAGCCACTGTTTACTGACTTGTGATAGGTACTGTATGTGTGTGGTACATCATAGGTGATCTTTTTGGGACAAGGGTGCATGCTTGGGTATATTTGTGTTGTACGCGTGCAGTACTTGCTGCTCTGTGCAGGTTGGGTGGGCAGACAGAGTCATTGTGGTTGCAGTATATTGTCATATATACCTTCTTTGCATTATCCTGTTTTTTTTGTGCGTTTGTCAGGAGCACATTGAGCATGGTTGTGCTGCATACTGTGATCGAACTTGCTCATTCTGGGGCACGTGGCATCTTTCATCACGGGACCAATTTGCTTCTTGTGTGATTATAGCTGTCGATTGGTTTCTCTACCTTAATGCATGTGTTGGCAGTTCTTTGACCTGTGTTAACTGGCTGTAGTGAATCACCATACGCATCCCACTTGTGGCTAGCCATCGTGCGTATGCACCTGGGGGTACCTGGGTTCAGGTAAAGCTACGTGCAGTACTTATTGTGTGAAGGTCTCAAGCATCCTGCATTTACATATTTTTACCAGTTGAGTCTTAATGTTTACAGTGTATATTTAGCATCTTACATCCTGGGACTGTGTCGTAGTGCGCATGCTGTTTGTGCGGATATGGTAATTTTTAAGTTGCTTGCTGAATCTTCCACTTCGATGGCGGGCTTGTGGTTGTTTGTGTCTGTTGTTTCATTGTTCTGTTTTAGTTGCAATGTATTCACCCTAAGGTTGGTGTTGGGCAAGTGTGGTCACCCTAGGGTTAGTGAGTGAGCTAGTGTGGTTGCGTTTATGGTTTGCAATTCATTGATTTATTGCATGTATTTTGTTGTTGGCAACGGTTTTGTGCGTGTTTGTGGTAGTTTAAGCTTGTAGAATAAGGTGGGTTAGCTCAGTGGTGCAAGGTAGTGGAGGAGTGATGGATTGGGGGAGTGTTCCACTGGGTGGGTTGGCGATGTCAGGCGCCGACATACACTCCCCCAACGTGTGGTCTCGGCTACGGTCAAGAGGTGGGCGTGGCCCGGTGTCTAGTGAGTGTGTTCACCCAAAGGTTTGTGATGTGTGCTGCTCACCCTAAGGTTGGTGATGTGTGTTCACCCTAAGGTTGGTGATGTGTGCTGCTCACCCTAAG
>JAYJLX010090571.1:0-23231 GCA_036873525.1 Chalinula nematifera
ATCATTTTGGAATTTATGAATTAGATCAATATTATTGATTACTGACTACATCACGCCTTTTTTTTACACACTACTATGAATAGACTTACTTATAGTTTAATTTAATTATAATAATTATTAATAATTTTATTGTGCAGCGAAAAAAATGGCTGAATTACCTTCCCTACCTACAGAAATGAAATGTATCGTTTGCCATGCTCCTAGTACGTGGGTGTATATATTATATATGTATAGAAATGTTTAATTAACATAATTATATTGCAATTATTTTTTGTTGTGTTGTAAGAGGACTACAGGCAAGAGACACGCCCACTTCCGACCATAGAAGATGAAGGTGAAGTACTGGTGAAGGTTTTGGCGGTTGGTATTTGTGCAGGAGATGCAAAGTGTTTTTCAGGCGCTCCGTACTTTTGGGGTAGGTAATGTAGTTATTATCATTAATATGATATTATAGTCTAGCTATAGCCACACCCTTCACATAGAGGGGATATCAGGAAGGGTCCAATATAAAACATAGTGTGCATGCATGCAATTAACTATGTATGAATTTGTTCTAATCTGCTGCCATCTCATTTGCGTCAAGATTACAGTAAATATTTGGATCTAGTGCGTTCAATAAGTTGTGAATCCAGTTTATATAATTATGTGAAGCATGAGGCTACGAACCAATATCCTTATACCTGCATGCATGATGTATATTAATATTACTATGTAGGTAGTGATACTTGGGCTCAATATGTCCAACCACCTGTAATTCCAGGCCATGAGTTCTTGGGTGAAGTGGTCCGGCTCGGAAGTAGTTAGTTGAATGGTTCTAAACACCACTGGATCTATCCTGATTCACTTATTATAACTATACTATTGAATTTTTTTTTAACAGGTGCTAAAGAGAAATACGGATTCGAAATTGGTGATCATGTGATCTCCGAGAACATAGTCCCTTGTTGGGAGTGTCGATACTGCAAGAGAGGAAACTACAATATGTGTTAGTATAAAGTACCTAAATTATTGATTGATTCAATTCTTGTTTAGCTTCTCCTAATGTATTATTTATCGTCACCATTTATCCTAACCACAGGTATTCCACACCATGTGTATGGGTTTAAACAAGAATCTCAAGGTACTACCACACACACACACACACACACACACACACACACACACACACACACACACACACACATATACGCATATATACATACATACAGTTCATCGAGGGAATTATTATAATTATATTAGGAGCAATGGCAGAGTACATGAAATATCCAAAGAAATCTATCATGCACAAGGTATGGTTTGGGTATACGAATCATCAAGAGCCCATGCATGATGCTGAGGCTTAGTACACCTTTTATAGTCACATAGTCAAAGAGTGTTTCATGTAGTATAGTAGTTTAATTGCATTCACTATATGTTATATTGGTTACCTCTGCGGTCCTATAATATTTCTCTGCTGCAGGTTCCCAAATCCATTCCAGCGTGGAAGGGTGCATTTATTGAGCCGTTGGCGTGTTCAGTTCATGCTGTTGAACGAGGGGAAATACAGTTCAATGATGTGGTGGTTGTTAGTGGGTGTGGCCCATTGGGCCTTGGAATGGTAGCAGCTGCTTCATTGAAGAACCCAAAATTACTTATCGCACTTGATCTCTTTGATTGGAAGGTAGGTAATATTCGTTGAGGGGCCTTATAGTGCTAATATGGCCATATATGTGAAATACTCTTTCTCTCTCCATTCAGTTGGACATTGCTCGTAAGTGTGGTGCTCAGGTTACCCTTAACCCAACCAAGTGTAATGTTATTGAAGAAGTGAAGAAACTGTCTGAAGGCTATGGTTGTGACGTATATATTGAAGCCACTGGCAATCCTGCCTCAGTTAAACAAGGGTACATAACACTAGTTTTGCCTCATTGCCTTATACCGTATAAGTGGAATTTTTCGAGTGGGGAAAGTTTCGTTTTTTTCGTGGATTATAAGGTTATTCGTGAAACTATTACCTCGCGAATACAGAATTAAGCATAAAATGGCACTATTATCAAGCTTTTCGTGAATGTTTCTCCTCGTGAAAAGGCCTGATTCACAGAAGTTTATCCACTTGAAAGATTCCACTTATACGGTAGTTAAAGTATATAGTGTAAAGGCATACACTAGGTGATTTCACTGTTAATGGAAGCATGCAATATGACACGGTTTTTGCAGGTAGCCTCATCGTGCTTCTATATTATATCATTTATTTTATGTGTTACCCTGTTCTCCTTTATTTGTTCAGCCTTCAAATGATTTGTCGTCAAGGAACGTTCGTGGAATATAGTGTGTTTGCTAAAGAGACTACTGCAGACTGGACTGTCATATCTGATGCTAAAGGTAATTATTAGCCACACCCACCTCCCCACCCCTTTCATTAACATGAATATATATCCAATAGAGTTAACTATTCGTGGTGGCCACTGCAGTCCTTATACATACCCACAAGCTATCAAAATGATAGAAGAGAATAAACTACCACTCGAGGTGTATGCATAAGTATGACCTCTCCCTCTTATTAAAGGCCAACATACACGGGGCAACATGTTGCATGCAACATTGTTGCCTACAACAAAGATCAAAGGAGATCAAAATGTTGCCTAAAGTTGACTGATGCTCACTTCAGGTAAAATTTTGATTTCCTTTGATCTTTGTTGCAAGCAACGATGTGGCATGCAATATGTTGCCCCGTGTATGTTGGCCTTTTTAAAGCCTTTAATAAATGAGCCACTCCCATCAATTAATCCATCATTTTAAATTGCTGTAGGATATTATTACTCATAAATTCGGAATGAATGAGGTGGAGAAGGGGATAAGTTTGGTTAACAACAGTAAAGACTCCATTAAAGTGGTCCTACTGCCGTCATTCAGCGAGACTTGATACGATACATGCCTAGCTGCTGATCAGTGGAATATCCCATCCCACTGGGTATATGGAACATACACTATAAAATTAAATATTGCTACTTTTTTAATGCCTTGGAAAAAAAAGTAAAATATTTTATAGTCCGTAATACCTTGTACAGCAGTACAAAGTTTCCCTCATACCATTACACTCATCATCACCATACAAAGCGTGACAGTAAGGCTATGGTCAAATTGTCTGTTAGCAGTTATAAAGCTCAGTGAATAACATAACAGATGTTAATTAATAACATCTTAATTAATAACAGATCTTAATTAATAACATCTTAATTAATAACATACCATGCATAATTATAATACAACCCATAAGAAATTCTTTTAGTCAAGTTTCATAACTTTTTTAGTGCCTGACAGTATTATGGTAATATGGTTTCTATCTCCATACCAGCATGATACTTGTAGTGTGTGTGGTGAGGGTTTGCACTTTAGTACACTAATTTTTTTAATAAGTGCATAAATTTGTGCATGCAATCCCAAATCTTTTACAAAGCTATCATCTTGAATCATGGAGCGGCTTAGTAACATAACTGACTTAGTAACATAACTGGAGCTACATGAATATTTGTGTCAGTAGCACTCAGTGTGTGGATCTGTGTATCACTGGTTTGTTAGTACAGTTGGAAACAATTTTTCACCTGTGCACCTGTGAATTTCATTGCAGTAATATTATGATAGTTTTAGCCGCTCTGAAGAGCGGGTTTCAATGGTACAAGTCCCGTCTGCATATCTTGTAGCATCACGGAGTTATACAAGCTTCATATATAGTGCTTAACCATTGCTGAGTGCTTAACCATTGCTGAGTAGGGCTATGAAATCATTAAGTGACGTCACTAAACCAAACCCACAATAGGTTTGACCACTAAAAAGCTATTCATATAAATAGAGAACCGAACTGTATATGTTGTGGTGGTGCAGTCTGGGTATCAGACTACATGGTTTGCGGGGCACATGTGCTTTACACACATTGTGTGTAAATGGCCTGGGGTCTACCTGCAATTCCTCCCCATTTATACTGACCGGAAAGACCGGAGAGGGTCTGCGGAGTATAGTGGTCAAAGTAATCAGCCTGTATCCAACACGGTGACCTCGTATCTCTTTGAGTTATTTGATGTGATTGTTGGATCATTATTGGGTACTCTTGCGGATACACCCCCCCCCCACATACGACACCCACTGAAGATAGTCAATAAAGGCTGAGTCAATAAAGACTGCAGTGGGATTTTTTTTCTTTTTTTTTTTTTTTAATTCTTTCTCTTTTTAATTTCACTTCACTCGAGCGTGGGCAGAGGGTTAGTAGTGTTCGTGTACGTGGTACATGTGTGTGTGTTGTCTGTCTGTTACCATGTAATCTCTGGATACTGGTAGAACTTCACTGACACTTTATTAAAGGCGCTTGATGTCGATAATTCCACGATTGTTACTTGGTTCATTTGATTGTTAAATGTGAAGTGTATCGTACTCTCATAATTTAAAAGATTTAATGCATTTTGAAAGACTCTATCTAGCATGAACAATGCAAAGCTGCATTTCAATGTGTGTGGATCTATGTATCAGTATGTTTGCAGTAATCATTGCATGGTGAGGGTTCATACTTTAATAGTGCACTAGTTGAAAAGTCAACTCAATAAGATACAACAATAATATAATATTTTTTAAATGATTGAGAAAATTTAAAAATGAACTATTAAACACTTAATTCCCAAATACTGCTCGTCTCCCTAGCAACAATAACTAATGTTTAAATACGTCAAGTTAATTAGCTCCCGAATCTCTGTACAGTCCACTCTTGTTGGCATAGAGGACATCGATTGTTCTGCTTAATCCACAGCTGCATACAGCAGTTGTGGAATGAATGGTTACACTCTCCCCAAACAACTACATGATTATTAGAAAGCCGATAAAACGGAGCACGGTTTAAAGATGATTGTCAACAAACTTTATTAACTCATAATCTAACTGGCTCATTAATTAACAAACACGAAAGAGATAATCATTTATAGCTACACTAGATTATTCCCTATGCTTTGCTTATTCCTGATTGATTCTATGTGGCTATTAGAATGGCAAGTAGGGAGTATAGGGTGAGATAAACAGCACATCACCAAGTGAATGTGAATATTCAGGTAACACTCCAGCCTAATGTAAGCTTTATTACATGCACTAACCTATACATTCTTCTTGTTTACCATCAGTTTGACACCTTAGACAAGCATCTAGAAGGAAATATGTTAGACTACTCTAAATAAAGCCCACAATATAACCAAGGTCAGTTTTACAAACCCATGACTTGAACTCTACAAATAGCACAAGTGTCACATTCAACATCCCAAGACCACATAGCAACAGCATTCCATTTCTTTAGAGAAAAAGGTGGTCCGACTGGCGCTTTAGTTTTTTGCCTCTTCGCCTTTGGATCTTCTTTAGGAGAGTCCGAGTCAGCCATTTTTAGCAAATGGGCGTGGTTGCAAAAGCTAAGGAATTTTAAAAAATTGGGCGGATCTGGTGTTTAGGTGTGGCTGAATGCAACATACATACAAGATGGCATCCGAAGACAAGAGACCCAGTTCGCTGTATATGGACTTAAAAGAACTACGCGTTCATTTTGATGAAGTAGACACCGAACAGAAGGGCTACATAGAATATGACGGCCTACAAAGAATGATTTCCAACATGGAAGGGCTTGATACAACTGCTTCAAGGGAACTTATGACAACATTGGACAGAGATGGAGATGGAAAGGTGAGACAGCTACGGATGATGCATGGGAGGATTGAGATACTAAATGTAAAAAAAAACAACTAAAAATGTCCATGCATATGTATATTTGAAGATGAGGGGTTGTGTGGGTCAAACAGGCAATCCCTGCTTCATGTTCCTTCTCCAGTTTCATGGGTCTTATTGCTCAAAGTGTAAATATATAAATGCTCTTATATTATATAATAAATAGGTCACCTTTGAAGATTTCCAAATACTCTTTACTCTGGAAAGAGATGCTATGAAGGAGCAGAGACAGCAACAACAGCAGTTTGATGATTTGTCTCTGTTGCCATTTAATTCATCTCAATCCTCGACTTCATCCGGATTCGTTACAGCTGCTCTTTACCCTCAAGTCTCTCCTAGAAGCAGTCTGTTTTGTAAGTCATATGCCATTGCATTAGTTGTTGTAAGTTTTATAATTTTTTTTCATGTCTGTTAATAGTTTCACCTGACAGACCTTCTTCAGTTTATTCACGAAGTTTAAACCAAAGTATATCATTATATATAAGATCGAGTCCATGTACAATGACCATTGATGTGTATCTCTATTATATAGTTCCTGACTCACCTGATCTATCAATGCATGTCCGTTCACTCCAAAAGAGATCTCCATCAGGTTCCTCGGATATTGCCAACCAACGTCTTTCAATGGGGAGCGAACCCGGTGGTGACCAAGTATTGGAAGATACGGGAACCGTTGGAATGACACGTACAATACAACAATAACATGCTCAATGACATTAATATATTATTATGTATAATATTGATTCCCTTTAGTTTCTTTGCCGTCCCGATTCTCGCCCACTTCGAATCTACTAATGGGAGTGGAACTGATAGAGAAGGAGTTACACTCCATTTGTCCCAGTGATGTTGTTAATCGTGAAGACATATCAGTAGTGTGCGAGCGATTGGGAATAGATGCCACTGATGAACAGGTTTATATAGTTATTAATGGTTAAAGTACCCCTTTTTAATAAAAAGTGATAATCGTATGTCAGTCAGTGGTATGTATTGATTAAAATTTAATTTGTTGTTTATTGAAGGAATTCCTCAATTTGTGGGATGATCTTAAAGCAGTTTCAGATGATGATAAAGTGACAGTGGGGTTGATGTACGATTCCATCAAACAACGGGAGACTATTGCCATGGTAACCTCAACACCTGCAGCAAACCAACCAGTAGACAGCATTACCAATAAAACCCGGTCCAAACCAACAACACGAAGATGGTCAAAGGTATATGATAACTTTAGTTCCAAAGAGTAAAATAGTAATTCGCTAAATTTGATAATTTTTATTTAAAAAAAAAGCATCTATCAATGGAATCGTTTGAGGCACAGCCCACAGTGCCAATGAACAGTAGTGTGGGTATTCCTGGGGGAGCCATATTGGATAACGAAGACACGGCTGATCATTCGCAGATCACAAGTGACTCGATTGAGGACGATCTGGATGAAATAATTGATGGAAACGAGGGAGAAGAAGAAGAAGAAGAAATAATGGCCGATGACGAGACCAATGAATGGGTGGATGGAAAACACTTTATTTTCCAACAACACCAGCAACATGAGGTCAGTATTAACACATGTATATACAGGACACATTATATATACTCTATAATAGACTCACTATCACTCTCATATTATATCTCCTATAGGTAAGGACAGGAGCTGCAGCCCGACCTAGTTCAGCTAAAGAAGGGTCCAGACTGTCCAAGGGAGGACTGTCGGAGTCTAGTTTACGTCAGACCGCAATGATGCAGAACTTCTACTCTGAGTTCCATTCTTTACAGAGAAATTTAGAACAGGTTTATAGCAAACTGATAATAGCTGCAATACAAAAATTAATATTTTAATTTGTAAATAATTAAAGGTTTCTCAAGAGAGAGACAGCTTGAAACAGCAGCTGGCAAGGGTGGAGAGTGAAAAAAAACGGCTGATTCAGGAAGGAGAAGAGAGCGTTTTAAACCTTCAACGACAAAATGATGCTGCCATCAGGTATGAACAGGAGTAATTAACAGAAGATCGATTATCATTTCTTTGGTATTGCCATGCATGTTTTTGCTGTAGAAAATTGGAAGCTGAATTCAATAGCAAGCAAAGAGATCTCGAGGCGTCTCTCAATGTCGATTATCGTACTCATCATGAAAACTTAGAAGCAAAAATTAGAGAACTTAAGCAGAAGTATGACCTCCTTAAAGGAGAGAGTGAATCTGATAAAGAGGACCTTAAATACTATCAAAGTGACAATGAAAAGCTCGTGGAGAAGTTCGTCAAGCTTCACAATGAACTCAAAGAGAAAGATGACAAGATTAGTATGTTCAAAGAGAGACTTGGAATACCGTCTGACTCGTTGTCAGATTTCGATTTAGAGCTTCACTCAACTAGAATAACAGAGTTGGAGAACGAACTGCAAATACATGCAGATCATAACGAAGGACTCCGCCAGAGAAACACAGAACTGCAAGATCAAGTGGATGAATGGAAAGCTGAATGTGAGAAAATAAAGCAAAAACTAATGGAGGAAAAGAGAAAGAGACAAAGGAGAGCTTCAGATGTCACTGGAGTTCCACCATCTCAGCCAACTAAATCACACGGTTCCCGCCATCACAAGAAGACCAGCAGACCAAGTCGATCATCGCATTCATCCAACAGTGGTGGTCGTCAACTACCACTACTGCCCATTCCTAGCTACCACAGAAACAACAAAACCACAGACGAAACAGACTACCATGGTCAGCCAATGGATGGTGGCAGTGGTGGTACGGCAGATGGTTTGGAACAGTGGATGACCACAAGTGATGAAGAGTCGACAACGTATGATCCGAGTATGGAGGACCCAACGGCAGACGATATTGCAGCCCAATCAAGTCAGCGATGATAAGGAAATACATACTGCATGGTACATGAGCATTATACATTTAAATATATACTATATAGGTACCAGTTTATTGGAAGAAATGAGAGTTTCTGACGAACAGCAGAATTTAATAACTAGTGAGTAAATATAATTATAGTGACAAGCGCATTATGTGTAATTCTATTTATTTGTGTTTGTTGCTATAGAAATATTTGAGCTTCAAAACCATAGCTCATTGCTTGAGAAGAACTGTGTTGAGTTACAGGCTCAAATAGCCTCACTGGAAGAGAATGAGGTAATTAAATCTGTCAGTGTTTTTTTCAATTGGAATCCATTATTGTTCTTAAATAGGTCGCTCTTCGGAACAGACTGGAACAAGAATTAAGACAAAAGATGCACCAAAAAATGAAATTGGACAATCGACTGAAGCAGTTGAACTCAATTACCAAGGAGTTGGCTACAGCAAGAAAGGCAGTAAGTTCACAAATAGTTTAATTAAGTGTTGTACTAACTTAACATATACTCTGATAGTATTGTACTAACATTGATATCTTAACTATGTATATAAAATATTAGGATTTTTTTAAAGCAATTTTGAGTATGCTAATTATGCTATACTTTGTGTATAAATACATCTATAGGTCACTGATCGTATAACTAATAGTGAAGAGGTACTAGCACAGTATCTGCAGGGGGTTGAAAATGACATAAACCAACTGGTTGTTGAAGACACAATCAGTGAAATGGATCTGGTCCAGCAATTGACAAGGGAAATATCCACACTGAAAACTCGACTCCACGAACAAGATAAGACAGTTCAGAAGAACAACGAAGACATCCATCAGCTGCAAGGGTACATTAACGAGCAAAAAAAGCAACTTGAAGACCTTCAGGAGAACAATGGTGCCTTGCAGCACGCAGCCGAACAGCAATCCGCCACCATTAGCATTATTGCCAAAGAAAGGATGGCACTTGAGAATCAGTATAAGCAACTGGAGGCCAAGAATGAGAGTCAAGAGAGAGAGCTAAAGCGGACCAGAGCTGAGTCTAGTCTAGCAATACACGACTTAACAAAGAAGGAAAGCGAGTGTTCAATGCAACAGGAAAAGGTTGAAAAGCTGGAGAAGGAGCTGCTGAGACTGCATTTACAATGTGATCAATACGTCAGCCATATTGAAGACCTCAAGAGCCATTCCAGTGACAAGAGACTTAGCGAGCTGATGGATGCTAACTCGGAGTTACAAGAGAAGCTGAATTTGGCACTGAGAAATCAGACCAAGGATGGAAACAATGATTCTGATGTTAGATCGCCTCGTGTGTTTTCACCTGATCAGAGTTTCGCCTCAAGTGTTGGTCAAACGGAGATCGTACACCAAATGAAGAGTCAGTTGGAGCTACTGCAGAAAGTATTGATTGAGAAGGGGACAGAGGAAGGTTCAGAGGTGGAGCTATCGTTTGTTCAGGAGCTGCTCCAGATCAATACTGACCTAGAGGAAAACCTGATGCACCAGCAACAGGTGTACGACCAGATGGTACTGAGCAGAGATGAACGAATCGGAACACTAGAAGATTTATTGGCCCAAAACAGAGAAGAGGGAAACATGAAGGCTGCCATTGCCAGTGATGATTCAGACGTGATCACTGCTGCCCAGATTGATGAAGAAAGGACAGCTCTAATGGGTGCCCTTGCTGCAAAGGAACAAGAGAAACAAGAGGAAGTCACAAAACTTGAAGATGAGCTAAACACGCAAAGAGAAGCACTGAAATTCTATGAAAACATCATTCAGAAGCAGAAGGAAGAAATCGAGAGACTCAATCATTTCCTGGGCAAGGCTCGATTCAAGCAAATGAGCACTGATACCGAAAATGAAGAGATGGAGAAACACATCGAGGAACAGAAACTAACGATTCTAAGTCAATCTCAACTGATTGAAGAATTAAAGAGCTTATCCACTCATAATAGTGAACAAATGATACTACCAGAGACTGACACCCAGCAAGATGCCGAGTTACTCACTGTGAGTCAATATACATGTATGTACATACATATTAGGTTACATGCAGTATAGCATAATATTGTATATGCCATGTACAAACCCACATGATTATTGCCATGTTCCTTTATAATATTGTTACTATAGGTTAAGGAATCTCTGTCCACTGCTGAGCAGCTGATATCTGAAATGCGAAACCGAGTCCTCGATCTGTATCAACATGTCATAAACCCTTCAGACTCTCACGCCTCGGATTTGCTGGAGTTCTCAGAACTGGTTAACCACTTGTGGGAAAACTTTGATGCATTAAATGATGAGGTATATAGGTTATACATACAATGTATTATTATATGACAGATATATCATTAGCCACTGCATGTTTGATTATTATATTATAGCTATCGAACAACAAAATGAATCAAGATAAGCTGGAAGCTAAACTTCTTAGTTATTCTCATGACTATGACACTCTCTACTCGGAACACGATGAAGAAGTATGTAGTCTGATAATGATCATTGATTTGTTGTCATATATTATTGAAATAGGTGAAAGCTGTCCAACAACAGAAAGATACTCTTCTACTTCAGCTGATGCAAGTTGAAAAGAAATTTGAATCAGAATTAAACAATCAGGTAATATACAGAGGGCCTGAAAACAAATGAATAAACGAATAAACTAATTATACAAATAAACTAATTATGAATGATCATTGAACAAAATTAAAAAAAAATAATAATTGCAGAAAATAATTTCATTTAATTTATATCAAATTTAGGTGGAACTTTTTGAGTCCGAACAGAAAAAATTAAAACAAGATTTTGAGGCAAAGTTAACTGAACTTAAGAAAGATAATGAATCTATGAAGACAGCACTACAGAAGTCATTAGTAGAAAGACGGTTACTTCAGCAAGGATTGGAAACTACCAGTGACAAGATCGATGACCTCAACCGAAGCAAAGCACTCTTAATAAATCTAGTTCAAACAATTAGCATACAAGCATTAACAACGTTGACTAGCAACACATAATATACAAATCCATCCACCTATAAGTAATTCGATATTTATCATCTATAATGTAATAAAATAACTTTAATTTTTTATTAAATATTCTCTAAATAACTAGAATTTCACAATTGTACATGTGTTTTAAATAATGACAGGTGGCCGACATACGTAGGCAACCATGGTGGCTAAATAAACCACCATTGGCTCCAATAGTTATAGTAGTGAGCTTCAGTGCCAATCCACTGTCTATGGGTACTTCAACTTGACTGACACAACCACATCATATAACTTATTTTTTTTTAAACAAAAAAAAATGTACAAAAACTGAGCGAGAAACCACCACACATACAAAATGCATGGCATACAATTAAAGCTGTATTTGGAATAGCAACATATCAAACTATAATATATATTGACTCTATAGTATACATATATATATACTGTATATGTGTAATGTAGAAATCGTGATATAGGAAAAATCTGTTAGCTTTATAGGGAATGATAGCTGAAACATAATCTATAATATACTCTATATTATAATGATATTCGTATATTAGCTGGTTTTTAGGGGACGGGACGGGACGGGACAAAAAAAGGGGTTAGGGAATATAAAAAAACCCAAAACAAAAAGACGAAGTTAAGTAGTGGACGAATTTGAAGTTAAAAATTTCCCAGGATTGTCAGTCTGAGTTGAAGGTAAATCGTTCATGATTGATTTGACAGGTTGCAATGGCATTTGCTGAGGAGGAGTGGACTGTGGTGACTGCTGCTGTAGGCCGTTTAATAAAGACGTTAGCGCAGCAGGGGGAGTCCCTGCAACTGAACTCAATAATGAACTACCAGCAGTAGTACTACTACTACCTCCTCCAGCAACTGTGGCTGATTGTTGCTGCTTTAATAAATTGGAAACGTTCTGCTGAAGCGAAGCTATGATGTCAGCAACACTTGCGTTGCCTGGCAAAGGTTGAACGGTAACGACTTTCGTTCCTGGCGATCTGCCCGGGGTCATTACAGACCCAGGGATATTTGAAACAGAGGGGAGTTGGGCTTTTAATAAAGGAGAAACGGGAACAACTGACGTTTTAGGAGAGACAGCAGATAATGGAAGTGGTCTTGCAGTTACAGAGCTACCGGGAAGCGTAATGGAGTTACTACCCTCGTTATTTGCAGCGGGAGAAGTTAAAGAATGTGTAGAAATAGATGGTAAAGGAGAAGGAAGGATGGAAGGAGACGAGGGGGTGGGGCTAGCCACACCCCCACCAATTTGATGGAAATTCTGTAACGAACTTAGGGCTGCAGCTAAGGCATGATTGGGTGAATTATTGACAGATGGTGAGCTGGTAGGGTTAGTTACTGCTCCCATTGGTGAGGAAGAATATGAAGGACCGTTATTATTAATGTTGCTTAGTAACGAGGGGGTGTGGTCAGGATCGGCAGGTGCTGTTGATGAAGATGGTAGTGGAGTAGATGGTGGATCTTGTGTGGGCGATTGAGGGCTGATAACGGTGGACGATAAGGCAGACATTTCCGCCATTTCTATACAGAAGAAACAATAGTGAATATTGGTTAGACAGTATAGCAACAATATCTTTACCATCCAAAACTGGTTCCAGCATTTTGGGTAGCAATGATTTGGCCTCTGCTAGTGATTCCGGGGTGCTGTTACCAGTGTGGAGGCCACAGTCCAGTCCCATCTTCTTCAAGATATCAACGTCTTGATGGAGTTCAAACGTATTGTCAAAATTAAAAACGTACTCCGATCTACAGAAATAATAAAAAAAGGTGAAAAAATGTACCACAGATGTACATGTGTGAGTGTGTGTGCGAGATGCACTAGCAGAGGCCAAATCATACTGTGTATAGTATAGTATGTACAATAAATGTGTTAATAGTATTTCCAGTGCATGTGTGTGTAGTGTAGATCAATATTGTACATATGCTTGGTATTAGTATAGTGTACAGTATACACATGTATGTAATGTGTGTAATGTGTATAGGTAGGGGTGGGTATTAATATAGTGTACAGTATACATGTATGTAATGTGTATAGGTAGGGTGGGTATTAATATAGTGTACAGTATACATGTATGCAATGTGTATAGGTAGGGTGGATTGTCCTTTACTTATCACTGGATATACTGCAGTCGATGACAGTATTTCGATTAGTATTGACCAAGATGAAAGGAAGTCCAATAGCAGAATTGGGAGTGGGAGGTTCTCCGGAGTTAGAGCGTTCACGATTGCGCTTCATTAGATTCTTAAGGGTTAAGATCTGAAAAATCACAAAAAAATGAGTGTAAAGTCATTTGATGACATTTACGTCTTCTAGACAAACCTGAAGAACAAGTTCGTGTAGTTCCGACTTCTTTCTTGTTATTCTTTCTTCATACTGAGCTAACTCCGTCTAATGAAGAAAGCGAAAATTAAATGTAATTAGGAAGCAAGCAAGCTTTGAAACCAAGGAAGTCTTATTATAATTGGAACATTCTTGAAATTCACATTAATAAAATTTAAAATTCCCATAATTAAACATGCAATCACAACATCACCAACTATACAGCTGGTATACATAAACACACACAGCAGACCTGTATATGTTCACACTCTTGCACAGAGTTTGTGGGTAATCCGATCCATCTTATTTCCTTCTTCTCTTTGCTAATGATATTCATTGCCATAAGTACATTGAGGGCATCATAGACACGCCTACGGATGTTTTTCTGATCAATTTGCTAACAAAGCAAGTAAAAATAAATTATGTAAACAATAAATATCGAGCAACAAAACGAACACTTGCATACCATTTCACTGCCCGACTTCTGTTCCTGTTCATCTAATTCACGTACTAACTCATCAGCAACCTTAGTTTAAAAAAAGAGCAAAACTATTCAAAACTATCAATACTTAAGAGTAATGAATACAATTAACAACACCCTTTTAAATATAAAATCACAATAACAATACTACATACCTCATTATAGGATGTTATTCCTTTTTCTCGCACTTTCTCACATACAAGTTGAGAGAAGTGTCTGAGACCTTTGCTCTGTTTCTCTCCAGCTCCGCCCCCTCCTCTCCCGGCAGAATAACCGCCTCTCCTTTTCCTAAGGCTTCACAAATAGAGGGAAAAAACAACTTTAAAACGAAAGCTATTTTGCAACTTACAACATTTACAAGTAAACACATTCAATAGTGTAACGGTTTATACTGTAATCAAATTACCTTTCGTCTTGATCACTACTTGGTGGTCTGCCTCTTTTACGGCCAGTAGTAGGCGTTGGCTGAGTGGGTGTGGTCATAGATTGTGGCTGAGGAGCAGGTGAAGAAGAGTTTGTGGGTTTCAAGGTTGGAAGCCGTTGTTGTTGCTGCTGTTGTTGCTGTTGTGTTACCATAGAAACTGCTGATAACACTTGCTGCTATGCCACAAATAAATAAATATAGGTTGGGAAAAACGAAACATAAAAATGTGTGTGTGTGTGTATGTGCATGTGTGTGAGTGTAAATTATACACTCATACCAGGTTATTTTGGGTAGTGGAAGTTCCAGTTAAAATTTGAGACAGTAAATTTTTGGCTTCTACAATAAAGAGAACACACAATAGATAAAACTATTTATCCAACAACAAAATTTACTGTTGTTACCTGGCAACTGGGCTAAAGAGGATGCTAACGAGGAGGTGTGGTCAGAACCATTCAATAGGGAACACAGCTGTCAAGAGAAAAGGAGAGTAAATTAAGGGAAGTTGCAAATGCCGCACTCTACATACATTTATGCAGTACAAGATAGTTTGTACTTGCAAATTGAGCGTGCTATTGAGCAGAAGAATATGCGTCCCACATGCAAATTATAAATAAATAATAAGAAAAAAAAAACCAGCATAATGAGACCAAATTTTTTCATAAAAAAAATAAAATAAATAAAATTTTTGCATAATGATGGCATACAACTAGTAATATACATGTACGTATATTAATTCAACTGGTTTGATAGTGTCCAATATAGTAAACACTGTTGATACTTATTGCTATGACAAACTTGACTATAGTTTTGCAATAATATACATAACACTGATATTAATGCTCAGCGTGTGTGAGGTGGGATTTCCTTAGTGAATCAACAGTAACGTCAGGCGGTAAATATCTTTCAACACAAAATGCACCAGAAACACACAATAGTAATGAAGAGTAAATTGAGTTAAAATTGATACTAAAGAATAAAGGGAGTGAGTGAGAGAGAGAGAGAGAGAGAGAGAGAGAGAGAGAGAGAGAGAGAGAGAGAGAGAGAGAGAGAGAGAGAGAGAGAGAGATTGGTTACTTACAAGGGCTTGTTGTGAAGAAGGATCAGAGTTTGTGGACACAGCATCTGCAAATAAGGAGTGGCAAGTAATGTATAATGAAACAATAATAGTAGGTGGGAAAGAGAGAGAGAGGGCATTGCTGGAACTTGATATCATTTATCATCATTACACAATGGAAGACACACCAGCGTTTCAAGGCCCACTAACCCTCCATGCAAAGGAAGAACGTATAAAGAACAATGAAGAAAAGAGGGAGGGCAGAGAAAGAGGGAGATATTCAAATAAGGTTTGATTATTTGAGGGGAATTATAAAGAAGACAAACAAAAACAAGCCACAGCACTACTAGTATAGTTATAACTACACACACATACACACCAGTCATATAAAAATGGGTAAATAACTAAGGGTCAATGGTGAAAGGAATGAGTCAATGCTCAGAGGAAGGGAAACACACATACTATACACAGATTAAGGTCTCTTAATATATTCAAACAAGCAACAGAACGATGTTGTACACTAAACTGAAATTAAAGAGCATCGGCTATACCTTGATTATACATTACACACAGTGATGTAAAAAAAATGAACCTAAAGGAAGCTGTTTCAATACGCGGGAATTGCCATCATTGGTTAATACACTGATCAGATGTTCACAATAGTTTCTTTGTACATTCTTAAGGGTGCAAGACATGTGTGTAATTTATCACACACACATACACACTGTCCATCTGTACACGTCACAACTGAGGGGATTTATTACACAAGTGGACCATTACACACACAACAGGCTAAGTAGGCTAATCCGAATCAAAATATGGCGGCAGGGATCATAGTGACGTAATCAGCTATTATGTGGGAGTGGTTTCATTCTTTGGCTAAAACTAATTAAGAAAACTTTGTAACTCTTTATTACTGCTTAACCAATATTTCATTCATAATGCATTATACCTACAGCGTCAGGTTTGGAAAATTGCATACATACCAAGAGAGATTAGGGTACAAATGCTTTTAATGGTTACTGTTTAAATAGGTTGGTAATAAGTCATAAACAGCAAGTATTTTGTCTGTATTGTGTGGGTTTTGGCCTGCCATTTCATCGTGTGTAATACTTTAGCAAGTAACAATCAGTAAAAGTACTTCGGATTAAAGAGTCGATCATGAAAGTGCAACATGTTTAATGAAGAAAACATTAAACTTGTTGTCTATAATACTTCAGAACAAGGAATGTATAGCTACATATGACCACAAAACCCAATAGTATGAACATACATACACCATGAATACATAGGTATTAATAAAATGAACGGTTTGGGTCGGTATTAACGCAAGTTGCTGGGTCTAAAAGAGGCAGTGTGGATTTGATTCCCTAGACCAGCTGGTATTTTCACTTGCATGTAACGGAGCAAATTACTGAACATACCCGGTCCTGTATTAGTCTCCATAACGGTGTACAATCGCTTAGAATAGCTCTGGGCAAGTATCTTACCACGAACTGTGAAGAAAAGGAACAAATGAATAAAACAACGCATACCTCGACGCCATAACTGGGATCGTAATTGTACTAACTTTCAACGTGTTTTGTGACGGTCTTATTCTAACGTGATAAGTGTATTTGCTGCAAGGGATTGGGAAGTCCAACAGGAGTCCACAGACACTGTGTTATCAAGATTCTGTAAATTGAACACTCAGCCTCCCTGTTGCTTTGGCTCCTTCTCCGCGAAATCTTATGCGCATGCGCACAACGAGTGCCATCTCCATGGCAACAATAGGCAATAAAGGAAACTCAAAACCTAATCAGCTGACAAAGCAACGCCTGAAGGTCTTTGATGTCTTGGAAAAATTCCAATCACGTGGGCGGGACTGTGACTGTGGTTAAGGGGGAAAAAAACATGGCTGCCGGTGAGTCTGTGAACAATCTCGAGCCTTTTCCTCAACACAGTCTTGTACCGAAGCGGGAAAACGGAGCTGAACGTTTCCTTTTGAAGTATCCAAACTATGATGGTAGAGGGGTAGTAATAGCTATATTGGATACGGGAGTTGATCCAGCTGCTCCAGGCCTTCAGGTACAAAAAAAAGTCGTGATTATGAGTACAGCCATTATGGGTACAGCCAATTAATTTTTTTTGTACAATTTGGCTTATATGTAACTCCACCTTGGCTTACATGTAGTTCAACCTTAGTCTTGAACCTATCATTCCCAGTAGGCGTGAGAACGTCAGCTAGACTAACTCCTTTGCCACTCCCCCTCTATATTAATACAAGAAACCTTAACTGTAAGACGGAGTCTGTATGTACATGCATAAAGGGCTGTTAGTTTAGTGGGAGGAGCCAATTGCCCCACCCACTCATGGGTACTTTAATTTCAGTATGACTAACTGAAAATGAAAATAATACAATTACGATTTTCCCTAGTGATTGTTCCTTAAATTGTTATTACAGGAGACCACTACTGGACTCCCTAAAGTGGTTGATCTCATTGATACCTCGGGTAGCGGAGATGTTTGTACCAAGACGGTTGTAACAACCCAGACCGGCTCTGACAGGACAATACAAGGATTGACTGGCCGCAAGTTAACTGTATGCAGGCCATTCATCCAGGAGACAGAGAGAGAATGAGAGGGGAGGGGAGGGGAGGGGAAAAGGGAAGGTGGATGTGGAGAGAAATTTAGGGATGGAGTAAGGGAGTGTTGGATAACATATATCTGTGGTATTCAATAATTGACATGTGTTTTGCCATTTTTGTAATTTTTTTATTGACAGTTGAACCTGCTGTATGTTAGATATGTTAACCACTATATGCTAGACATATTAACTGTGTAGTTATTTATTTCCTACCCATATGACTGCTCCTGATAGTATTTGCCTGTATTTTATACTAGATACCTAATGACTGGGTCAACCCCTCTAATGAATGGCATATTGGAGTAAAGGCTGCCTTTGAGTTGTATCCATCCTCACTAAGGGCAAGACTACAGGTAGGGATTCTATTCCAGTGTCAATGTTGTGTTCATTTTACAAGCCTTGAATTCTAATAAACCATATGCGAGTACTGTATGTAGTGTACTGGATTATCGTGTTCTTAACTATAGAGTAAGTATGTGAATAAAGTGTGGTCTCCCGAGCATTCAGCTGCTCTAGCTGCAGCTGATAAGGAACTTGAAGAATTTGAAGCCAAGCATAAATCAGACACTTTAACAATAGTGAGGCTAACAATACAGTACTATTGGATACTCATAGTATATCTTGATGCTTGAACAGCGTCAGCGCTTAGAGAAAGAAGACCTCCAGGCTAGAATCGAGCTTCTTAACTCATTCTCAACCAAGAACAGTATTGCTGGACCAGTGTTTGATTGTGTTGTGTTTAACGATGGAGAGTCATGGAAGTTAGTGAGAACTGAGAAGGGATTGAAGGATGATTGGGGAGGAGGGAGGGGGGGGGGGTCTTGAGTTTGGAGGGAGAAGGGATTAAGGAAGGGGGGGGGGGGGCATGGAAATTAAGTGATATAAGCTTATAACAAGCTATTATAGTGTGTGTTAGTGTTGTTGTACAGTGTGTATGTGTGTGTGTGTGTGTGTGTGTGTGTGTGTGTGTGTGTGTGTGTGTGTTAATAGTATTTTGTGTGTATGTAAAGTTTATGTAGCATATGTATCTAATCCAATAATAATAATAATACATAGTACATGTACATGTGATGTGTGTACATGGTGGTTACTGTTGTATTCACTGATTACTATGTGCATGTAGTGCTGTTGTTGACACTTCAGAGACGGGTGACCTTCAATCTTGTGATCTCCTTAAACCCTACAAGGAATTTCAACAGTACGCCAAATTCAGCAATGAAGGTAAAATCTTTTACTCTAGGATATTTTAATACCAGACCACAAGATATCAAGTTTATATAAGTTGGTTGGTTGTTGCCCACTTAATTTACTTATAACACACTTGTGGTCTGTTGGCCCCTACTACTTGTATATATAGCAGCAGCCCACTTTGATCATTTACTCTTCTATTTGGTTTCATATTTTGGTATTATATTTGGTAGAGTTAATTGTGTTTTCTTTCAAACAGACCAGATGACATACTCTGTCAATGTTTACGAAGATGGTAATGTTTTGAGTATTGTGGTAAATGGAGGTTAGTTGTATGTTTTGTATAGTACCTATAGTATTATACTATTACATGTAATAGTATTACATTATTGTAACTAAATTCATGTAACGGATCATTGATATACGATTGAATAGGCACGTGTGTATAGTAAACGGTACACATATTTATGTATATGTACATGTATTATTTCTCATGATTAGGGTCACATGGCACGCACGTTGCTTCAATAGCAGCTGCCAATTTTCCCGATAATCCTGAAAGGAATGGTATAGCCCCTGGAGCACAGATAGTGGGGATTAAAATAGGGGACACTAGATTGAGTACTATGGAGACTGCCCCTGCATTAATTAGAGCTGTGAGGAGTATAGTATAACAGTATTAGAGTGTATATGGTGTTATTGTATGTGTGTTTATAATATAGTATACCGCCATTGTTGAATCAGGTTGCCATCTTGCCAATTATAGTTACGGAGAAGCCTCACACTGGACTAATAAAGGGTAATGTTTATGTTGTGTTGCTTTTATTTTTGATATAATTATATTTTTTCCCCTTCTTAATCAGACCAGTGTTGGAGGAACTAACTAATCTGGTTGATAAACATGGTATTGTATTTGTAGCCAGTGCCGGTAATAATGGCCCCGCCCTCTCATCAGTGGGCTGTCCTGGGGGCAACACCACTTCAGTTATAGGTAAAGTAGCAACTGCAAGCATCTCTTGCCCCTTGCCCTCATTTTTCTTTCTCTTCAATTATGCTTTCTTTAATAAGGTGTTGGTGCGTTTGTGTCCCCTGATATGATGGCTGGCTGTTATTCTCTCATGAATACCAAACCAGGAATACCCTATACCTGGAGTTCACGTGGACCAGCGTAAGCAAACACTGCCCCAATATTATTACATACCCTTGATAGTGATACATGGACATCAATATGTACATGTATAGTGTATACATGTATTTGTACTGCGCTATAGATACTGTATAATGCAACTACATGTACTATGTAGTATTAGTACAGCATACATGTATGTGTGGCATGCTTATGTATACAATAGGTTAAACCTGTCTACATACATGTGTTCACATAATGTTATCACCTATTCATCAACAAATGGAAGTACATGTAAGAGGTCCTTTATGTGTACCCAATACAAAGCCCAACCACCCACTATCTCTATTATATACATGTAGCCACTTTACAATAAAATTAATGGTCCATACTATAATTTTATACCAGCTGGTTTCGTCCACACTTACATTTATATGAAAGTTACTAAAATATCCTTCCTCCTTTTCTTCCCCATAGTGTTGATGGTGATCTTGGTGTGAGTGTCATAGCCCCTGGGGGTGCATTCACATCCGTACCCAATTGGACGTTACAGAGAAGTCAATTGATGAATGGAACTTCAATGTCCTCACCCAATTGCTGTGGTTGCGTAGGTAATACACTGTACATGTAGTGACACTGTTAATGAATGAATGAATTGGTATTGTATAGTGTTATAAATGATGGTTATAGATTGTACTTTTTTTCTTCCATAGCTTTGTTTCTTTCTGCTCTAAAAAACCAAGGTATTCCGTACATTCCAGCTGGTATTAAACGAGCTATTGAAAATACTGCTGCTCCGTTGGGTTCACACCCAGATTTCTCTGTTGGTAGAGGGGTAATACAGGTATATATGAAGTTTCACACTAGTTATATGTGTACAGTATAATAATGAAACTGTCTCTGTTATTATCTGTAGATTGATAAAGCATACGAGAAATATATGGAGAATGCTGACCTCAGCACAAACAATGTCAATTTCAAGGTAGGAATCAGTAATCATTGTTACATGTGTTTTCAGGATATACATGTATGTACTGTACGTACACATTTTTGGATATCTACACTATTGCATGTATTAATTTCCACTGTATGTACTGCATGTACACGTATGTTGGTTAGGTGTCTGTGAGTGGTCAGCAAGGTCAACAGAGCAAGTGTAGAGGAATATATCTCAGGGATCCTCACCACTTGAAGAGGTCGTTTCCTCATGCTGTCACTATTGATCCAGTGTTTCATGAAGACACACGTATGTTGGCCTAGTAATGAATTTAGTAATAACTAGACTAGTATGTGTATGTATGTGTTTACATTTACTTGAATGAGGTTTTTTTATTTGTTGTCCTCTCTTGTCATTTCAGCTGCTCAAGTTAAGCTTGATTTTGCTGTTGATGTTGCGTTGGTCTCCTCTCAGTGCTGGATTAAAGCACCAAAGCATTTCTTACTCAACACAACAGGTACAGTACATGTATATACGATATGTATAGTACTACAATAATAAATTTTTTAATTTTTATAACTCAAACTTCAGGTAATAATATTTTAGTGACGTATTTTCTGTATCTATTTATTGTATTTCATTAGCTCGTTCGTTCAGTATATCTGTTGATGAAAGTAATCTTGAACCAGGTGCCCATTATGGAGAAGTGAGTTACAGTAGTTTATATGTGTATAGTATTACTATTGCATACATATCAGACAGTATATAATGTATTTATGTGTATTGATATACAATGTACATTGCTGTACTGTTTGTATGTGACCAATATGTTTATTAGGTTTGTGGGTATACCCTACCCTCTATTGCTGGTAATGGTCCCATTATTAGAATCCCTGTCACAATTATAGTACCTCATCAACTGGACAGCAGGTTAGTACATTATAAACACCATTGACTTCACACTATGCTATTATGCTATTTGTCACATAGTTTATCCTTTAAGTGTGAGTCACTCGACTTTAAAAATTCGAGCCTTAAAAGGTTCTTCTTCCATGTTCCTCATGATGCCACATGGGCAGGTAAGGGCAGCAGCGTATGGTAATCATTCTGGTATATATACGATGTGCTTTAATAATGTATAGAGGTTGAGATTCATAATCTGAACAAAACTGATAGATCTAGAGTTTGGGTTCACGGTGTTCAGTTGTTACCACAGAACTCTTTCAGAGAGAATGAAACAATGGAGATTGTAAACCTCGAACCAAGTGCCAAGTCAACCTGTGTTATACCAGTCACTGTTAGTTTCTGAAATTTAAATGATTGTCAATATTTTACCTAACTTTCCCCTTCCCTCCTTTCTCCTCTCCACCCTTCCCATTTTATTTTTCCTCTTTACCATTTTTTTAACCTTAATTTTCCTTTATTTGTGGGGGGGGGGGGGGGGGGGGGGGGGGGGGGGGGGGGGGGGGGGGGGGGGGGGGGGGGGGGGGGGGGGGGG
>JAYJLX010090791.1:0-51882 GCA_036873525.1 Chalinula nematifera
CAAGGAGATATCTTCTTTGACACTGACGCAAAAACATATTACAGAAAGTTATCTGCAACAGACTGGGGTTCTCCCACATCATTAGATGGACCTCAGGGTCCTAAAGGAGATGTTGGTGAATTCAACTCTGCTGTCGTAGATGGAGTATCAACTGGTGACGATGCCGACGATGCTACCGTAACAATAAGGCAAGATACTGATGCTGGACAGGTAGGATTTACATTTGTACTACCTCCTGGTTCTGTTGGTCCAGAGGGTCCTACTCCCGGAGTTGGAACGGTTAATACTACAACTGGATCTGCAGGAACTGATGCCGCTGTAACAATTAACAAATCAGGAGATAACCTAAATTTTAACTTCACGGTTCCTCGTGGAGAGAAGGGATCTGCTGGATCTGGCTCAACTATTCAAGTAGATGGACCAAGTGATTATGAAAACACATCTGTAACTACTATTGATTTTGAAGGCTCTGGAGTATCCGTAGCAGGATCAGGATCCACTGCAACAGTAACTATTACAGATTCAGATCAGTTCGCTAGCCAACAAGAGTTAGAGAACTTTATAACAAATAAGTCTGACTTTAGAACAGACATCGGAGCTGGTACATCTAATCTTGTATTAGGAACATCAGCTACAACTGCTTTAGCCGGTAATACAACAACTATTTCCGACGCTCAAGCTCAAAGCATTTCACAAAACACCGCTAAACTAACTGCCAACACTGCAAACGTTCAGTCTGCGTTAGGTATTAGTGGAAGCGGTAATAACGCTTTATTCTTAACACAACAAGGAAACTTTGTTGCTGCATCAGGTGGTGGAGGTAGTGATTACGTTCTACCAATCGCAGGAACAACTCTTGGAGGTGTTCAAGTATTTAACAATTCAGATATTGCAATTAGTAATACAGGAGCGATCTCTATTAAGAGTGCTTCTGTTACAAATGCAAAACTAACTTCAGGTTCTGCAACTGATGGGCAAGTGCTAACTGCTGATGGAAGTGGTGGTGCTGCTTGGGAAGATGCTTCAGGAGGAGGAACAACAGTTGTTGCTAACCCAGGAGGAACTGACGGTGATTCACTTACTCGTATTACAATTGGTAGTACCAACTACAACATTAGTGGTAGTGGTGGATCTTCTGTATCTATTAACGGTACATCTGTTAGTGATCCTGACTTTATTACAGAGAAAACTCCTGGAGGTATTACAATAGCTTCTGAAGCCGCTGGAATAGAACTGACAGTTAATTCATCGTTAAATGCATCATCGAATGCTACAGACGGTTACGTATTAACCGCTGATGGTTCAGGGGGTGTAGCATGGGAAATGGCTCCTGGTGCTGGATCTGGAACAGCTGTATCTATTGAAGGTTCTGCTGTGTCTGCGATTGACATTGAAGACAATTCTGCTGCTGGTGGTATTAATGTCACTGAATCAAGTGGTGATGTTACTTTTGCTATACACAGTTCGCCAGGCGGAACAAACGCTACGGATGGTTATGTGCTTACAGCAGATGGATCTGGAGGAGTTGCTTGGGAAGCAACGTCTGGATCTTATACTTTACCAGCTGCCACAGCATCTGCGTTAGGTGGTGTTATAGTTGAAGCTGCATCAGAGATTGATGTAGATTCAGATGGTAAGCTTACTTTAGGTACAATAGCTATAGATGCTACTGAAGTTACTACAGGACAATTTGCTGTTGCAAGAATACCTGATTTAGCAGCTTCCAAAGTAACATCTGGCACATTTGTTGTTGATCGTATTCCTGATCTATCTACAGCTAAAATAACTTCTGGCGTATTTAATAGATTAAGAATTTCTACAGATACTCCAACCGATGGTCAAGTCCTCACATGGGACAACACTAATTCAGTAATGATCTGGGCTGACACAGCTGGAACATACACATTACCTGCTGCTACAGCTTCAGCTCTTGGAGGTGTTATAGTAGAAAGCTCTTCTGACATAGATGTTGATTCTGATGGTAAATTAACATTAGGGGATTTATCAGCTAACAAGATCACGTCCGATACTTTCGCTGTAGCTAGAATACCAGATTTAACAGCATCAAAGATTACAGATTTTGATACTGAGGTTTCTAACAATACAAGCGTAACAGCTAACACAGCTAAAGTTACTTTCCCTGGTTTTGGGACAAGTAATACAACTGCCTTACGTGGAGATACTACCACAATATCAGCAGCACAAGCTACAGCTATTTCAACTAATAGCAATAAAAATTCATATGACCTCCAACTTCAAGAAGGAGGTTCTGATGTTGGTAACGCTGGTATAGGTAAGATTAATTTTACAGGTGACGTTGATGTAACAGCAAATGGTGACACAATCACAGTTCATATAGCTGGATCAAATGCTGAAACACCACCAACTATTAGTTTAGCACAAACTGGATTTGATGAAGATTCACAACCTAGTGTTAGTCAATCTATAACATTTACAGCTACTGTAGTTGCAAATGATGCTACTATAACAAATGTTGTGTTTAGTGCTACTGATAGTAAGTTTAGTGATGTTACTGATACTACTTCACCTTATACAACAGCTCAATCGTTTAATTTTGCAAATACTACTCCAGCTGATACTGTAACGGTTACCGCAACTTTAAATTACATATTAGATGGTACTGCTGCAACATTAACAGATACAGTTACTATGTCAATAGCTAAAGCTAACCCAGTATGGGCTCCAGATTACACTTATTCTGATTTTAATGTTACTCCAAATGATACTAACATAGAAGCTTTTGACACAGGTGATATAGGTGTTTCTGATAATTTAGATACATCAAATAACAATGGTTGGAATATAGATGGTACAGAAACATATTCACCTACTTTAGATTCATCTAGAGAGTTCTCTGTGACTAGTACAGCTACTGATGTAGGGTTTACCGTCACAACTGATTGGGATTCAACTGGATCTGGTGGTGAAGAATTAGATGATTATGAAATAGTTGATCATACATGGAAGAGAATTAGATCTATTAGATTAGGTGGTAAAACAGCTTCAGCTTTTTCAGCTTCTAGTATACAGGATTTAACTACTTTTACAGAAGATGTAGTTTTTGGAACAACTGATCCAACTGGAAAACAGACTTTACATAGATCAGGTGGTGAATATTTATATTTCGCTTACGATGCTACTATGCCTGATGTTGATTTAGATGCTTCCACTCAAGGTGGTTTCCCTATAAATGATACCTGGATGAAAGAATCTGGAACACCTGGAGGATTTAAAGTTTATAGGGGCACTTCGACAGGAGGCGCTATAAGCAAAACAGACGGGTTTAGTATAAATATAGTTTTACAAAGTTCATAAAATATGGCTCATAATATAGGCTTTGGATTTAATCCAAGTACAAACGAACCCATAGATGCTAGATACATCTTGGAGACAGGTAATCCTTGGGATAACGGAGCGATTAGTCATTATAATGTTTTTGAAGGGTCTCTAGTTTATGCCGTAGCTAACAACAAGTTATACATATACACTAACTCTTCAGTTACAGAGACCGATGTGGAAACAGAGGGCAACTGGTTAGAACTTACTGCTCACGGTGGTAATAACATAACTCTAGACGGTAATCCTGATTACATAACTATAAACAGTGGAACTGGAGTTATAACTAGACACCCTATTGATTTAGAAAATGATGTTGAAGGTGGATCATTAGCTCTTAGCGATTCAGGTGGTGATCCTGAATTAACAGCGACTAGAGTTAGATCTGGTAATACTGAAAGTTCTGATGGTGATGAATTTCCTATAAATTTCAGAGCTAAAAGACAGAGAGCTGATATTATAAGTACATTTGGTCAATCTAGACTATATGTACATAATAGTGATTCTGCTGACGCTGAAGCAATCGCTGGTGGATTTGATGTAACTGTTGCTTACAATAGTAAAACTGTTGGTAGTGGTGCTAATGCAGCTTTTGTAATAGAGGGTAATGATGCTGATGCAGAAGGTGATGGAGTAAGAGTATTTTTTCCATTATTAGATTCTCTACCTGCAAATGCATCTGCCGACGATAAAGCGCTTACGATAAACAATAACGGTGAAATCATAGTTGCTGACATTGTTGATGGGTTAAGTGGTTCAGTTGATGAAACAATAACAGGCTTATGGACGTTTGATGAAAACTTAAGGACAGAGAAGAACTTCTTTTCAATAGATCAAGATTCAGCGGTTATTAACGCTGCTATAGGTCAAATAGGTTTTAATGGACAAAACTCTGCTGGAGATGACCATGGTTATACTAGGATTATATCTTACACTCATGGTATTACTGATGGCTCTGAAAGAGGTAGATTAGATCTTGATGTTAGAAATAGTGACGATTGGGATACTGGAATAAGATTTAGTAGTGATGGAACTAATGTAGATGTATTATTTCCTTCATTATCTGGATTACCAGACTCTGGCAAAAGAATATTAGAAATTGACTCTAACGGTGAAATAGCTGCTGTTGATGCAGGTAATGCTCACAATGTAGTTGATTTATCTACTAACCAAAACGTTGGTGGTGTTAAAACATTTACAAGTGGTGATTTAGTATTAAGAGGTGCTGATACAGATATTTCATTTACCTCTACTGAAACTGCTGGAGATGCAAACATATTACATTCATTCCAGTTCTATGGACAGAATGATAATAGTGAGAACTTCCGATATGGAGGTATGTACTTCAGAAGTGCTGATGTAAGTGATGGTGCTGAAAAAGGTCAAATAGAATGGCAATTAGCTAACGCTGGATCTACTGAATATGCTATGCGGCTTATTCATAAAGGTAATAACATTGATTTAGTATTACCTGAACTTGGATCTACTACATCTGGTAATGACTTCCTAGTTATTGATTCAGACGGTGTTGTACAAAAAAGAAATTATACTCCTGGATCTTGGGATGGTGGTGAAGTTGGAAACGATATTACCATTAAAAACTCAACTCCAGAGTTAAGAATAGAAAACAGTCATTACACGAACAGTAATAATAATGCTGGTCGTGAGATGGAACTTAACTTTGCTGCGTTAAACAGATTTAATGTTGGTGATGGTAATTCAGCTGTTATTAACTGGGCTACTATTACAGGTAGAAGTCAAAGTGCTGATGAAAACGCAGAGTATGGTCGAATGACTTTATCTGTGTTTGAGAATGATGGTGATTCTGGTCATAGAACAGGGATACAGATAGATGGTAAGGCTGATTCAGCTCTTACAACTATCTTTCACGAATTAGACATCGATGCTACAATTGTAGATGATGTTAAATTATCTTACGATGATCCTTTAATAGTCACTGAACATACAGGTTCTATTTCTAATGGTGATACTATTGGTAGATGGGAATTTGATGCTGAAGATTCTGGTGGAACAAGTAGAAAGTTTGCTGTAATTGAAGGTCAAGCTGTTGATGCTACAAATGTTAACTGGTCTGGTGGAATGCGTTTTAGAATGCAGGACATCACTGATGGCTGGAGAACTGGTCTTCAAATGCATAACAGTACTACTGAAGATGTTGTTGAATACACATTAGGTCATTTCAAATCTAATGGTGATGCTGATATTGTAGGTGTTAGTTCAACTGGTGTGTTGAGTAAGATTACTGAATCTGCTGGATTTACTAAAACTACTGCTGGTGCATTTACTATTGAACAATCATCCGATGGAGGTAACTCTTCTGATGATATTCCTCAGTTAACACTTTACAGAAATTACGATGCATCTGATGATCCAACTAATGGTGATACTGTAGGTGAGATCTACTTTAATGCAGATCATGGAAACAATGCTTCTCATTCTTTCGCAAGAATACAAGCTTTAGCTCCTCACACTGTAGTTGATTCAGAAAGAGGTAGATTAGGTTTAGCTGTAAGAAGTGGAGATAACTGGTTTACTGGTGTTGATATTAGAGCCAACTTAAACAACGGTGTAAATGTAACAGAATTAAGATTCCCACATCTTGAAGGAAGTGGTAGTTTCTTACATGTGGCATCTGATGGTAAGATTACTAGAACAAATAGTTCTGCTGATTGGGATGGTGGTGATGTAGATGATAACATTAGAATATTAACATCTAATCCTACTCTTACACTTGAAGATGATGAGGTAACTGAAGCGGCTGATACTGAACTTACTGAGATCAAATCATTTGCTAATGGTAGAGAATACTCTAGAATTGATACTCAGATTAAAGCTTATGCTTCTAACTCTGACTATGATGGTCAAATTAGATTTAGAACTGCTAACAGTGGAAGCTTAGGAACTGTAGTGTCTATGGACGATGATCTCATCAATTTAAGAAGAGATACTCAAGTAGGCGGTGATTTAGATTTAATCAGCACCACTCTTACATCTCCTTCTGAAATTGCTATTAAGATGCATAATTCATCTATTGCAGATGGCCAAGAATTAGGTGCTATCTACTTTAACGGTTATGCTAACGGTAATACATCTGACCATGCTTATGCAAGAATGAGAGGTATTGCTGCTAACTCTGATAACAATGCTCAAAGAGGTGAGATTGAATTTGGAGTAAGAGATGGTAGTACTTGGAGAACTGCAATGAGTGTTAAGCAAGATGATTCTGGTGCTGGTGATGTGCTTGTTGATATTAACGCTGCAAGATTTGAGTTAACTGGATTGACTGGTGGTGGATCTGGAAAATATCTAGCAATAGATGGTGACGGTGTTGTTACTGCTGCTGACGTTACTGCTTCATTTAGTGGTGGTAATGTTGCTAATGAAACTACATTCCAAGCTGATACTACTAACTTCAGTAATGATGACGCTATCACTCTTGACTTTACAAGAGGTGCTGGTATTTCTTCTGATAATACAGATTTAGCTGAACTTAGGTTTAGTGGTACTGTTGGATCTGATACTGACGTTTATGCTGGTATTGCTCCTGCTGTATTAGATCAATCTGAAAAGACTGGCAAGATCGATATCGAAGTCTACAAAGATGATGCTGGTGTTGTTGCTGCTGAATTCTCTCATGATGGTAATGGTGCTGCAACTGATATCAAAGGTAATGTTAAGTTATCTGGATTAAGTGGTTTAGCTGCTAATAAAGTTGTTGGCATTGATGCTAATGGTAATCTATCTGCTGTTGATCAATCAGGTGGTGTAGGTTTAGGTGATACGAACACATGGACTGGTGTTAATACATTTAATGCTAATGTTAATATTGGTGATGCTAATACTGACACATTAACTGTTGATGCTTCTTCTGTATTCACATCTAACATAGACCTACGAGATGATCATTCAATAATATTGACGTTTGATAATCAAGAGAATAATCCTTCTGATAACGATGTTTTGGGTGAGATTCATTTTGACGGTCATGATGCGAATAACAGTAACAGAAGCTTTGCTGAGATAGTTGCTAGAGTTAGAGATACAGATGCAGTTGATAACAAAGGTCAGATTGATCTTAATGTAGCTCGTAATGGTTCTATCGGAACAGCTTTATCTATCTATCATGATGGTACAGATAGAGTTGTTGACGTTGAAGACAAACTTATCATATCTAGCTTAACTGGTGGGTCTGGTAAAGTTCTTAGTGTTGATGCTAATGGTGTTATTGATGTAACTGACGGTGGATCTGATGTGCCTAATAAGCCATCTACTCCAGATGCTATCACAAATTATGAGTTAAGACTTGATACAAGTGGTAATGCTTCTTGGGTTGAAGGACCAGCGTCTAAAGATGCTGTAGTATCTGAACCTGATGATGATGCGGATTTTGACAGCTCTGGATCTATCTCCATCGCTAACTTTAGATCTTATTCAGCTTCTCCATCAACGTATGAAACAAATGGTCTCCCCTCAAATGGAACTGTTGCTACATCTACAACTACATGGGAGCAAGTTTTATCGATAGTTGCTTTAGGTATCCAATCTCGTAAAGGTGTATTCTTCTATGTGGATGATGATAACTGGTGTGCTTACCAACTAACCTTAAGAAATAATGGTTCTACTTGGGATACAATGGACACTAGTGTTATTGAATCTAAAGGTTCTCCAGCATTTACTGATGGTAAGGAATTTCATTACGAATACAGTAACTCATTGTCATTCAATTTCTTTGAGCCTTCTGTAGAATCTGCAAACATTAGAATTGATGGATTTGATAGTGGTAACGACGCTTACGTTAATACTACTGTTAATGATATTAACTTTAATACTCTGTTTGATTTAAGTGGAACTGGTGGATCTGTTGATGTAACTATTCCAGCTGCGTCTACAAATAGAGATGGTATTGTTAATCAGGTTGCTCAGACATTTGCTGGTGATAAAACGTTCCAGGACGATGTTACCGTTAGTGGTAATATCACTCTGTCTGATTCATTGACATTAGCAAGTGGAGACTTTAGTAACTCTGTTACTTCATTCTTAACTATTGATTCAAGTGGTGTTGTTGGTTTCTCTGGAGCTGTAGATAATGTAGTTCCTGCTAAGCCTTCTACTCCTGCATCTGATACTAAGTATGAACTACAGATTACTTCTGGTGGTACTGCCTCTTGGGTTGAAGCATCTGGAACTGATTTAAATTGGGAAGATGATGGTCTTTCAATATCTGGTAGTTTTGATACTATTGATGTTAAATCACCTCTTACTATCTCAACATCTGGATCTCAAGTAACTCTTGATGTTCAGAATGCTGGTAGTTCATCTGTTGGTGTTGTTAGTACTGGATCTCAGATATTTGGTGGTCACAAGACATTCTTAAACAGACTTTCAGCTCTAGATGAGTTTGAGGTTGATGGATGGATGACTACTCAAATGTACATTGCTGCATCTGGAAATAACACAAGTGAACAGACCGTTCATAATATGAGAATAGCCGAATCTGATGTAGCTGATACATCGGTTAGCTATGAATACTTTGACTCGAGTGATTCGAGTCTACCTGGCTACAAAGCGGATGCGTTGAAGCTTAAAGCCTTTAACGTTAGTATTGGAAGTACTGGTTACAAATTAGTAACTCAGTATCACTACAATTCTGACGGCAAGCTTAACTACCAATATTATTGGTTAACTACAAGAACTGCAAATACAAATAAAGTTGTTGCTGCAAGTTCTGGTGCAAGTAAGATTCCTGCTCAATCTTCATTATCTGATGATAAGGCATTGGTTGGAACTTACTTAGGTTATGATACTAATTCTGACTCAGCAATGTTTGCTGTTAAGAAATTAGAGTACAATAGTAACGGTAAGCTTACAACGAAAACCGTAAATACTCCTAACTGGAGTAGTTAATAATCAAAGCCCCTCTTCGGAGGGGTTTTATTAAAACTTTGTAACTAATGGCAGATCAAGTATTTAGCGGAGAGGTAGTTGCTATTTCTCCTACTGCAAATAATTTAACATCTGGATGGGACTTTGATGCCACATCTAGATATGTCGAAAAGGGATCTTCATTTGTTGATGGTGAAAAAACTGATTTCGGTGCTGATGGATCTACTGCTCCTAAAGTATCGTTTGAGAATTTTGTCATGTATTACACAAATGGTTCAACATCTTCAGATGCATGGAATTACGCTGATGATGGTATTACTCAATTTAGAGTAACGTCTCCCAATTACGATGACTATGCTGTAACATTCAAACAAGGTCAAATGACTTATGAATTTACAGATTCAAATAACGATAAAGGAAGTGGTAACACATGGTCTGAAGGACAGGTATTTAGATATGATGGTACCGCACCAGCTAATCCTTTAGAAGGTTTATTAAGAAAAGACTATGACTTTGAAGATCTAGTATTCTTAAATAGACAAAACGCTCCTGAATCTGCATTTGGTGGTAATGCACTAGATGAGAGATTTAGATTAACAAGATGTACATTGGACTTTAGAAATGAGAATACTAATTCAGGTGTAATTGGTGTTCCTTTCTTTGGATCTAACTGTATCATGGATGAAGTTAAGATCATTAAAGCGGATGATGCTTATGGTGATTCTGCTGTCTTCATATCTAACCCAGGTGAGGTTAGTGGATTAACAGTTGATGGTGGATTCTTGAAGAACGAACATTCAGCTGGCGGCATCTATTCTGGTGTTTCATTCCAAGGAGCTGGAACGAATGGAGTGTTAAACTTCCCTGCTCAATATTATCAAAGAGGTAATGATAATACTGATGGTGGTAGATCTGATCGTATGATGAGACTTATTGACTGTGAGTTAGATGAAAGTAAAGCATTTGTATCTGGTAGAGCTGGGTTTATGATTTACAGATCATTGACAATACAGCCATTTATTTATGATACATCTGCATCTCCTGATAACACAGGAGTGCATGTTCATGTACTCAGAAAAGGCTCAGGATCAGACAATTACACAGAATTCATAGAGACTTATGATGACATGGATATTACTGTTGCTTCTGCAACCGTAGGGTCTACAACCAAATCTTACATTGTTGGTCAATCAGATAATGACTCCTACTCTACCGTAGGAGATATTGAATCTGCATGGGTGGATGTAGGTAATCCATACTTCGCTGGAGATAGACTCCGTATTAGTGAAGCTCACTCTTCTATTAACGGTGTGCATAATTTACCTGATACTTATTATGGAGCCATCTTCTTAGATCCTGATTTTACAGCTACTAATGGAAATTATGAGAACGCTAAGTTCGAAATACTTCCTCCTGTATCTGTTGCTGATGGAACGTTTAATTCATTTAGAGTTCCAATAATTAGAGTTTTAGGTAAGCTTGATTCAAATGACAATTACACTACAGAGGCTTTATTTAACGCTAATAACAACGCTGCATCTGGTAGAACTTTAGAAGCTGCAATATCTGTAGCTGATGATTCTGATGATGACAATGCTGCTAACTGGTCAACTGATCTCTATTACAATGAAAGAGATATTAGAGTAACTGTTGTTCCTCCATATCCTTATGAAATTGTTAATACAGACTTTGATGACATAGCTTATGAGCTTACTAAAGATGAAGCTGGTTCTGGTTTAACAGTTGTACCTGGTGTAACTGAATTACCTGGTATTGTTGAGAAGAGTGCTTCTACTATTGCCGCAAGAGACAACTCAGCTACTCTAGTTGAGATGGTTGAAATGCTATTTGCATTTGGACGTGAGATATCTTCAGGTGAGAGGTCTAATGTATTATCTGAATCAGGTACACTTAGAAGAGATAAGGATTTTATTTCTATCGATGGTTCTACGATTACATTTAATTGTGAGGACGTAGAATTTACTACATCTGATGCTGGTGGATCTGGAGACTTTGCTGATCTAGTTAAGTACGATACAAGTAATTCTGATAATGGTAAGTTAACTATTAAAGTTCCATCTGCTGGATTAACTATTGATGGTGGATTAGATGCTATTAATGTATCTGGAACAATTACTAATGCAAGTAACCTAGACGGTGTATCTTACAAGGATGAGAATGGAGTTGGTGTAACTATCAACTGTCCATCATCTGTAACTGAATGCAGATGGAAAGGTCAATACTATGATCCTTCTGCTACTGAGCCAGGTGGGATAGTTTATGATGTTGATACTACTACAGCTTCGTTAACGAGTGATGATATTCGTATCTATTCAACTGTTGCTAATGGCACATTCTCACCGTCTGGTGATCCTGGAACTGATGGTACTCAAGCTACTGATGGAGCTGCATGGTCTACTGTTGCTGGGTTTACATTACCTAATGCATCTAACCGTGTTCCTAATTCTTCAACTAAACTATTAATGTTTGTTGATACATCTAACTGGGCATTGTTCACGTTAGGTTCAAGGAATAATAGTGGTAATTCGTTTAGTACATGGAATGCTACTTTAGATGATAGTATGGGTGTTGTTAGTAATGCTAACGGTGATGATTACAAGCTTCAAGCTGTTTCTTCTGGTAATCCAGCTAACTACAATGAGTGGACTGATTTATCTGACGGCTATGTTACTGAAACTGATGGTGTTATCTCATTTGTAACTACCGCATCAACTGATTTACAAGTTGCTGTTGCTCCTAAAGGGCAAGAAGCAAGACTGCTTAAATTCAACTCTGGAGCATTTGGTACAAGTGAAACGCCTGCATTTAATGCATACGAAACTCCTATTAGTGATACTGAACCTGATTACATTACTGGTAATACAGATGTGTTCACAATCACATGGCATGAGGATAGTTCATTTAAGTCTGAATCTAATGTAGATTACTTAGAGGTAAATCAAAACGCTGCTAACTCAGCTTTAGATACTGCTCTAAATTCTGCTCAAGTAGGTAACCTTAACTGGGCTATGCAACGTGAAGAAGGATATCTTGATATGTTATTAACAAGAAGTCAAACTGGAGAAGCTGTAACTATTGGATCTGGTAACAAATGGGAATTCCCATTCAGATTACAATTAAGTAAAGCTGATACTGTTGCTTTAGATACAGATTTATCTGTACCAGTTTACACTACTGTTGGTGGTTCATCTGCTGATACTTTCTTAGATTCACCTAAGAACGGTAATACAGATAAAGCTAAATGGGCTATCTTTCAGAACAACAACTCGCCTGCATTTGACAGTGCGGCTGTTGAGATTGCTGCCACTAACGCTATTAATGATAGTACAGTGATAAGCGGAATAGAGACTGACGTAGCTGCCGCAAGGTCTGCTGCTGAAGGTGCTGAAGCATTATCTGCATAATAATTAAAAACCATGACTGAAATACAAGAAGACGAGTTACACTACTCAGACCACAAGAAGATATTACTTCAGATGAAGCACAATATCACGATTACTGAATTAGATAAAGACTTGGCTTTGCTTCAGGAAAAGGTTTTAGATAACAAGGAATTTGCCCAGCGGATATGGAGACTGTCTGCTGGTGCTATCCTTGGCATCATATTACCATTTTGCACGTGGTTGTTTACAATCATTACTGAGCAAGGAACAATGATATCTAACCAACAAATCTACATTCAAGATTTGGAGACTAAGGTTGAGAAGCTCTACGATAGAGTGGACGATCTTAGGTTTAAAATGAAAGACTAATAAATATGGCAAATAAGAAATTTAGAGATACTACAGTAGGTAAGATACTCGGTGGTACGCTTGGTCTAATCAATCCTACGTTAGGAAAATTAGTTCAAGGTACTGCGGGTGTAGAAGACCTCTTAGCATCCATTAAAGAGGCTCCTGTGAGTCCAGAAGAAAAGGCTCAAGCTCAATCATTCGTGTTAGAAGCCTATGAAGCTGAGGTGCAAGATAGAGTTGCCGCCAGACAAAGAGAAGCTCAAGTAGCTGCTGCTGGTGGAAGTGATATCCTATTTAAGACAATAGGTTGGTCAATATGTTTGGCTTTCCTATTAGTTGTATTGTTTGGGTTAGGGGTAATACCTCAACACCCAGATCTAAATAAGGATTTCCTAATGTTTGCATCAGGCAGCGTTACTTCTGCATTTATGGCTGTAGTATCATATTACTTTGGGTCTAGTTTAGGTTCTAAACAGAAAGCCCATTTAATGACAAAAGATCAATAATATGAAATACTTTAGCAAATCAGAGTTTAACAATTATTCTAAAATGAATCCAGAGCTTTTAAATAAGCTCGACGAACTAAGAGAAGTTTATGGTAAACCAATCACCATCACGTCTGACTATCGGGGACCTGATCATCCAATTGAAGCGGCTAAACCCGAACCTGGAGTTCACTCGTATGGAGTCGCTGTCGATATCGCATCTGTTGGAGGAACTACGACACTCGAACTGGTTAGAGCGGCGATCGCAGTCGGATTCGAAAGAATAGGAATTAGCAGGAAGAACAATTTTGTTCACCTAGATATTGCAGATAAGACTCACTTTAAGACTAAGTCTATTTGGACGTATTAATAAGAAGGCCCCTTAATTGGGGCTTTTTTTTCGTCGCCCTCGGTGCGGTTAAGGTATTAGAGAGCAACAACGAGTTGTCGCTCGATTCTAATTAATAATTGTTCCGCACCTCGGGGTTATTCCACTTTTATTATTTAGATAAGAACAGAAAGAAGTAATCAAATGTGAAATCGGTAAGATTTATTATTCCCGCAAGTTCCCCACAAGGGGCCGCAATTTCGCTCCAATACGACGGTCTCCCTCCGTCTAAAACAGTCAAAGCGCCCCGCATTGGGTGCAGGCACTTTGCCCTTATTTAGCCGCAGAACCGACCTGTATTTCCGCTGCCAAATGCTGAACAACTGCGGGTCTAAAATCTGTGCTCCGATGTACACTATTGATTATTCTTTCTTGTCTTGCAAAAAATACGAGAAACCTCGAAGCCAAATAAGCCTCTCTAACGAACGATAATTTCATGAGATATGTATTTGGACGTTAGAATAGAGAAAGTGGTTAAAAACCACTCCTAAATGCGAAATAGAGCTATCTGAGGGTGTTATTAAGTCCTCAGGATGTAGTGAAATAAGCTATTTTAGCCTATTTTAAGGCTTTCTAAGCCATTTTCTCGGATTCAACGAGGTGTAGATAACCCCAGATATGGAGATCGTCCCTCTGAGGGCTTTAAAATTCGTATTGGGGTATCTTCATGGATGTCCAATGTGTATTTGGCATCGACTAAATCACAGCCCGTATCCTAGCTGAAACGAAAGTGGAAGCTTAAGACCAGTGAAATTTTTCTTTGTATCTATCTTGATAGATTTTTCTTTTTACGTAACATAACTAAAAATAAATTTATTATTTATTTTTTATCATAGTTAGTGATGTATTAGTGATATGTTAGTAATACTTCCATGTAACATGTTAGTGATATGTTAGTGATATGTTAGTAATGTAGTTTCAACGTTAACATTCGTAAAGGAAAGAAACTACCGAGCGGGCGCACGCGCGTAATAAGAACAGGCGCACACGCGTACCTATTATGCATCAATATCTGATTTAAGCCTCCGTTATCAGGCATTTTCTAATTATCATATTATCAATAAATAGAATGAATTGTTGCGAATGTGATCAATTTGAGCTGTTTTTTGCTTATTTAGAATGACTCTAAAGAAGCTTTTTTAGATGGCTGATTATCAATCACTTAGCTTTTTAGGACGTCAGATTTGGCAAATCACGAAAAAAAAGTGAACACCCGTTTTTTGAAAGATTGTTAGTAAAACGGCAGTTTTATTGAGAATAATCATGCATTTCGGACAGTTTGTCAGTGTTTTATTGCAAATAATGTATTTTGCGAATATGATAATTTGAAAAAACACACTATTTTAAATGCTTGATTATCAGTAAGTTACAAGCTCTCAGGTACAATAATAGTGTACTCAGCCATAATATTAATGTATGGGGGTGCTTAAAATGGATTATCGCAAATAAAGCGTTCTAAGAGACTCCTTTAAGGCGTGGTTCAGTCCATCAGAACGGAGATCGTTCGTTAGAGAGCTTCTGAGAGCGTTTTAGAGGCATATTTTAGGGTGTTTGACAACAGCACTTTTCAGGGGTGATAAAAAATACATCTTGTCAGTGTCAGTGTCAGTTCTGTCAGTTGGCAGTCTGAAATTGCGAATATGATAATTTGATAATTTGATAACGGGATGTTCCAACCCGTAAAGTTTGGAACAATAACTTTAATAATTAAAACACATGAATAAAGAATTATTAAAACAAGAGTTTGATTTACTCAATAGAGAAATTAAACGGTACCAGAAGGGTATCAAGAAACAGGATTGCCGTGTAATAAGGGCACTCAATCCTAAGGTGATCGCAAGGACATCGATCCTTTGCATAAAGGAATCAATATCTAACTTCCATTCATCACAGCAAGCCGCTGTTGGCTTGGGACGTGAATTATTGAAGAGTATCGAAGATAGAACTGAGTCTGAGGAGAAGCGTTCTATTCGTAGGTTTAAGGTTGGGATTGATTTAATTTACCTATTTGAAAGGCTAGGTTACTGTCGTGAACAGTTTATGATCAAGACAAACCCGAAGACTGGAAAGCAGAAGGGCATGTATTATCTATTTAACGCTATTGGATGGAAACTTGACTTGCTTAATGATTTCTACATGCTATCTGAGTATGAAGACGAGGAGTCAATACATTTTATGCCGCAGTTCGAAAAGCCAGAGCCTTGGCGCGGATTCCACCATCCAGTTTTTGGTGAGCTTGTCAGGAAATGTCATCCTGAGGTTAAGAGGCATCTAACTGCTAAAGGATGTGGGCGAATTTACGGGGCTGTAAACAAGCTTCAGGACACTTCTCTTAGTGTGGATACAGAAATGCTAGAAGTACTCTTAAACACGCTCAAAATGCCATTATTTACGATGCTAGGTAAGGATTATTCGGACCAACAGCGTGAAAGTGTCTGGAAAGACTATTACAACGTACTTACGACAGCTAATCAGATAGGCAATCGCAAGTTCTGGACTGGATATTTTCTTGACTTTAGGTACCGTGTGTTTCCTACCATGACTAAGCTTAATTTGGTCTCAAGTTCTCTATCGAAATCCCTAATAAGGTTTGGCGACAAGAAAAGACTAACTAAAGAAGGTGTTTTATGGCTAATGCTGCACCTAAGTAATTGTGTTGGATATGATAAAGAGACCCTTGACAATAGAGTGTCTTTGGTTAAGGATAATTGGGAATTTCTTAATGAGATAGCCAAGAATCCATCTGATAATTACTGGTGGTGGGGCAGATCTGACACTGGTCGAGTGGATGATAATGGAGACAGGATTATGATTCCGTCTGTTGATGATCCATTCAACGCTTTAGCCGCTCTATTAGAACTTCATAGACACTTTAGTGACCCTCAGTACAAATCAGGAGCAATGGTGGCTTTTGACGCTACGACTAGTGGGGCGATGATTTTAGCAGCTCTTGTTAGAGACGAAAAAGGCATGAAGTTAACCAATATTTACGGTGAAGCTGGGATTGCAGACCTCTACCAAACAGTTGTAGATAGGGCTTACACGCTACTATCAGCTGATTCCTGGTGGCATCAACACTACAAAAGGTCTAGAAAACTGGGAAAACGTGTCATTATGACGGTTTTTTACTCTTGCGGACCTGACACTGCGGCAGATGCTGTCCTACAGGACTTCGGTCATGAGCTTTGGATGAAGGGTTTAACTAAGGAATTAGCCTTAGAATGGACTAAAGCACTTCACCAAGCATGCAGGATTGAAATGCCTAAGGTCATGGAGGTTATGGATAAGTTTGTAGAATATGCCTCTACATTCAGTACACAGTATGAAGATGCGACTTGGGTTGTTCCTTCTACTGGTGCTAGAGTGTTCCAGTATTACCGATACAACGATTCAAAGAGGATAACTATTCTAAAAGATGGAGCGTACAAGAAGTACAAGATAATCACTCACAAGAATAAATTCATAGCTTCTCGTTCTGCTGCAACAGGCATTTCTCCTAATATCACGCATTCGATCGACTCAAGCCTCGTACATTGGTTGATAGACAAATCTGATTACAGAATTCTAACTATTCATGACAGTTTTATGTCGCACCCAAATGATAGTGGTAATTTGTTTGAAGATGTCAGAACTTCGCTACGTGAAATCCTTCCAAAGGATACGCTTTCGAAGATATTGAATGATAGAGTGGAGGGACTTGAAGTTGCAGATATTGAGATTGGTGCAGAGGCTAACGACTTCTGTTTCAGTTAATTACAATTATGTTGACCACTTAATGGATAAACGTAAAAATATCCCCAGAGAAAGCCGCCGAATGCGAAGCGTGCACACTGGGGTTGTTTGTCTTATTGTGAGGGCTGCTCGATGCAGACCGAACAATACACTAAGATGATATTAAGATATGGATTTATGTATTTCAGACAACGGAGTTGTCATTGATTGCAAAGAAATACCGCTGTACAACAGCGAGTTAAAGTAATAACAATATTTTCATGTGTTTTAGGGTGGTGAAGCAAAGTAGCCACCCAACCACATGACTTAACAAATAACCAATTAATTAAACTACTATGTCACTGATTAAGATTAAACCAACTGCCGCTGAGCACGAGGAAGCTATCCGTTTAACAGAATGCGGTAGCAAAACATTCAAAAGAGATTTTTCGTCTAAAGACGAATTTAAACAAAGAGGTAACCTCGGTGAAGTCGTTATCCGTAATCTATTTGGCTTAGAGCCTAAAGTATGTAGCAAAGTAAGCGATGGGGGAAAGGACCTATCCGTTTGCCATACAAGTCAACCGTGTGTAGATTTGGACATTAAGGTCCAACAATCATGGGGCTCATACGAAGAGCAGGATTATGGATTAAATGTGCAAGACTCAACTCTAGATTTTCATGGGTCTGATTACTTGCTATTCCTACACTACTCAAAACGAGACGACATCATTACAGTTGCTGGGACAATCCGTAAAACAGATATCAAAGCTGTAGCTAAGCATTGGCGCAAAGGTGATATTAACCCTTCTACAGGGAAGCCTTTCTACAGCGGATTGTACGAGGTGCCTAAACACACTCTTCTACCCTTTAGATTATCCAACATTAAAAACTACGATAACGTAGTTGAATGCAATATGTGTAATGGCACGGTCTAGGGAAGAGAAGCTTGTTTAAAATGACTAAAAGATAAGATATGGATTTTAATGATTGGTTACAGGAGCACTATGGTGTTTCTGAAACAGAAATAGATAACAGCAAGGATTTCGCTGTGCTCACTGAAGAGTGGGCAAAAGAGCCTAAGTAAATTAGATTAAATTATTTATGACCCTCAGGGAGATACTACTACGTAAAGTATCACTCTGGGGGTCTTTTTTTTGTTTTAACCCGACTAATAAAAATTAGTCTAAATAAAAGTAAGATGGCAAAAGCTAAAGAAACTAAGAAAGAAGAAGTAACGTTAGAAACAATTGCAGCGTTACTACAACCAATCTCTGAAATGGCTAGATTCCAAATCAATGAGATTAACGGTAAGATTAGAGAAGAGCAAAGACAGTCAGCTATTCTAAAGGCTGGATATGAGGCTCTAAAAGCTCAAGAGGAGGCTTCTAAGGAGACTTCAGAGGACAAGTAATGGTACGTATTGGAAAGCTTGATTGGAGGGAGCGTAGGCTCTTAAATAAAGAGCTTGACAAGTACTACAAGAACAAAATGCGGTATGAAGACATAGGTGGGGTAACTTACCTTGTTAAATCACCAGAGAAGATATTTGCTTGGCAACAAGCTTACACTAATGAATATGTATGAAGAAAGTAAATCGATACGATATTCTGGATATTATTAAGAATCAGGGCGGTGGTGTTGTTAGTGTCAATAACGATATCATTGCCCTAATTGCGGGCTGTACAAGAAGGACCGTAGATAGGGCTCTAAAGGACCTGGAAAACGAAGGGTTAATACAACGTCAGACTAAGAACGTTAAGACTAATAATGGAAGGTTAATGGCTCGTAGATACATTATTATCACTGACCCTAATCATCCACATAGGGGCTTCTCTGTAGAGGAACACATGGCTCTTAGTCGTAGGTCTAATCATAGATGTAAACGATACAGCTGTGGTACTGTAGAGTGGCTTAGGAAGCCTGCACTAGAGTGGGAGGTGTCTATGCCTAGTAAAGAATTCAGGGATTGTAAACATGTATGGGAGTACATACACTATGCTATTGCACAACATAAACGCATGGCTAAAGGTAACTACAGTATCATAGATATGTAGTATGTATTAAGGTAGTAGCGACCAGAACTATTGTCGCTGTATTAAATAGAGCATAACAATTTATCACTGGAATCCTTGCTACACAGTCATTGACACCATATTTCACAATCTTAGATTGTTCAATAAAGGTTATTGTATCTGTTTGCAAGATTTATCTGATACTTAATTACTTACCATGTCTATTTAACATAATACAAATTATCGTTATTTTCTATCATACTTAACTACTTGATAATCAATATGTTATGTTTTATGATATGATATGATGTATCCCCCCTACGTACTTGAAGACAATTTGTCATGGGTATTACCCCTAATATGTCCATTACTACAAAACAAAATCCAGTCCATTACTACAAATCAAATTCTAGTTAACATTACTACAAAAAAGATTAAGATATGCGAGCAGATAAAGTAAGATATTATTTAGAGAAGAAAGCGAACTTAAGTGAGCTAACTGGTGCTAATCTATCACGTCTTCCATTTGAAGACCAAATGATTATTTCTATGATTAGGGATGTCATTGACAATGGTAATAGTACTGCGTTTAACGCCTTAATGGATACAGCTTATGGGAAGCAGCGTCCTGGTGATGGAGCAGAGTTTAGTCAAAAGGAAAAAACAGAGCAGAAGGTAGATTGGAATTTACCTGAATTAGATAAAGATGAGTAAACAGACAATTAAGATGATACCCTTCCACAAGGGGCAACAAGAGATAGTACGAGACTTTGTCTTAGACGACAGTAAGAAGTTTGGTGTTGTTTGTGTTGGTCGACAGTGGGGTAAATCTGTAATGTCTATGAATGTAATGATAGGTTGGATGTTAGAGAACCCTGGAGCCAAAGGCGGATGGGTTACACCAATCGCTAAGATGTGGATGAAGGCTTTTCGTGAGATTACCCAGTACGCACATCAATATGTTCAAACATCGAATAAAATGGAAGGACTCATTCAATTTAAGAATGGGTCTACACTACAATTCTTATCAACGGAAAATGAAGACTCCGTAAGGGGTTTTACATTCAACTACTTAGTAGTGGATGAAGCAGGATTCGTAAAGACCTCAGCGTTTGATATTTTAGCTCCTACCTTCCTTGCAGAAGGAAAGAAGGTAATGTTTATCTCAACGCCAGGAATTAAGAATTGGTTTTATGATTGGTTTGTCATGGACAAGCCTGATTTAATAAGCTTTAAAGCAACAAGTTATGACTCTCCTGTACATACTAAAGAAAACCTGGATATGCTTAAAGCAAGCACTCATCCAGATAAATTTAAACAGGAGTATTTGGCAGAATTCGCTGACGCTTCTGGTGGTGTCTTTGTTGATTATGATAAAGCTTGTACTTTGGATGATTACTACGAAGAATATCCACATGAGTGTTATTTCGGATTGGATATTGCCAGAGGCGGTGAAGATTTCACAAGCCTTACAATAATGGATGAAGACGGTAACGTCATAAATAGAGAATATTGGCAAGAATGGGATACGGAAGCTCAGATAAGAAAACTGATTCAAATCATCGACAAATACCCCAAGATGAAGAGGGGTGTTGTGGAGGAAAACCAGGAGGTTGCGATCTTTCAGAAGCTAAGAAGGCATTATGCAGGGCGATTCGTAATTCAGGGATTCTACACCAGCAAAGGAAACAAGCCGAGCTTAATACAAGACCTAGCTACGGATATCGCTACTGGCAAAGTGAGACTCCCTGGAAAGATGATTGACCCAATACTCTTTGAAGAGTTTGGTAATTATTCTTTTGTTAAGAAGGAAGATGGGTACATTAAGTACTCTGCTCCTGACGGTAAGCATGATGATTCAGTCATGTCTACTGCTTTCGCTTTAAAGGCGAGAATACCAAATCGCCATACGGCGATTGATTATGATGAATTAATTAAAAGATACAACAAGTGAGTTACGTTAATAGAAAAGATGGCGGGAAGTTTATCCCAACTAAGTTTGAGAAAAGTAATGATATTGACTACGACAGACTAATCGAGATAGGATACAACAAAGACGTTGCTGATTATGCAGCTAAGGTTGGCATTAAGTACCGTGAAGCGTTTATCCAAGCTCATAAACAGGCAAAACAAAATGAACAAGCAAAAACTGAGAAATAAAGCTATTACTGACCTAATTGAGGATGCTCAAGATGGTAGAGTAAAGAAAAGTACTTTAGATAAACTAAAAGATACTGATAAAAATAAAAACTGTAAAGGATACTGCTACGGTGGGTCTTGTTATGAGACTCTTGATGAGATACCAGTACCTAGAACACAAAAGGATAGATTCCTTGCTGAGGGAAAAATAGAAAAGTGTAAATAATGGCAGTAATCAATAGTAACAGCTACAATCTGGTGGTTAAAAAGGTGGAGGATGATGACTATCAAGCCTTTGCTTTATCTACAGATGCATCGATAGGATTCACTCATGACTTGGTTGAGGCTACTTTAGGTGTTACTAATGGTTGGGCTGAATTTATTAAAGGTAAAAGAACAGCTACGGTTAGCTTTTCTGGCTTACAAGATTACGATACAATAGCCAATAGGCACAATGTATTGGACTTAGGAGACTTCCTTCTGGACGAAGAATTACTTGATTTCCGCATTGGAAGCGGTGATAATGTCCAAATAGGACAAGGATATGTCTCTGAAATAACATTAGACGGCTCATCAGACGATGTAGCACGTTATTCAGGCGTTTTAACCCTTGTAGGGGATCTAACACAGGATGCTGAGGTTGTATTTGATGTTTTACGAGATACAACAGGAGATCCTATCATAGATGACGCTGGACAGTTTATTTACGTACCAAATTAGATAATATGGCAAATATTAATAGTTATTCTGATGATACTAACATACTAGACTCTGATAGAGTCCTTGGATTTGAGACTGTTGGTGGATTACAGACAAAAAACTACAGATTCGACACTATTGCGGATTATGTAAGAGATCAAGTTGTTTTGTCAGATGTAACGGACGTAACCTCAACTGAATTAAACATACTTGATGGTGCTACTTTAAGCACGTCAGAGTTAAACATATTAGATGGTGTTACGGCATCAACTAGCGAAATAAACATATTAGATGGCCTTACTCCTACTACTGCTGAGCTTAACTACGTTGATGGTGTTACTTCATCAATTCAGGCTCAGCTCGATTCGAAGCAAGCCTCAATTACTGGCGGTGCTTCTACTATTGCTACTTCCAATCTCACTACTAATAGGGCTTTGGTTAGTGATACTAATGGAAAGGTTGCTGTAAGTGCTGTAACCTCAACAGAATTAGGATATTTAGACGGAGTTACAAGCGCAATACAATCACAAATAGATGGAATTACTGAATTCGAGCCTTCTAATACTGGCTCGGCTAATCAGATACTTGAACGTACTTCTTCTGGATACCAATGGGCGGATGCAACAGGAGTATCCTACACTCTACCAGCAGCTACGGCTTCTACTCTTGGGGGTGTAATTGTAGAATTAAGTTCAGACATAGACATAGACTCAGATGGAAAGCTTACTTTAGGCAATCTGAGTGCAAATAAGATAACTTCTGGTACGTTAGATAGAAATAGGCTACCAGAAATAGATCATGGGTTAATAACCTCTACAGAGGCTGGTGGAGACGCTGCTGACGGATATGTATTGACTTCTGATGGTGCTGGAAACACTGCTTGGGAGGCTCAATCAGCTGCTGCTGGGCACCACGTTCAATTAAACGGTGTTGACCTAACGGATAGGACAAATATTGACTTTCAGTCTCCATTTACAGCTACTGACGACTCTACAAACGACTCAATTGACATAGGATTGTCTCTTGGGGCGTCAGATATCCCTAATTTAGCTACTGGAAAGATAACTTCTGGGACATTTCCAAACGAACGTTTAAGTTCGGACACACCAACTGATGGTCAGGTATTGACATACGATGCTGATACAGATTCAATGGAGTGGACCAACAAGACTTCTGCCGTAGTAGACTTCGGTGATGAATCTGGTGAAGTTGGTGAACAATACGAGGGAAACTACTCTGGAGACTACACTTTCGGAGGAGATATTACATTTTCAGGCATATCTGGAGGTGGAACTAATAAATTCTTAGCAATTGCTTCTGACGGATCTCTTTCTGCTGCTACAGTTAACACTAATGCAGTTACGATAGAGGAAGTTCGTGATGAAGTTAACGCTAGACCAGGATTATTCAAGACTGACGCCCCTACTGGAACAGGTGGAATGAAATTAGCTCGAGTCACCTCTGGTATTGCAACTGGAACATTGAGGCTTGAACCTCAAACTGGTGATCCAGACAATACAGACTTCTATGATAACTTTGGAACTCTAGGAACACTACATTTGGTGGATGATGAGTATGCCATTGACATAGATCTTACTGCTGGCACAAATATTACATGGCATGATGGAGATACATTAGGAGAATGGCGAGTTCCAGATGGTGGATGGACTGAAATTTACGGTCAAACAATACCAGCCATATTTAGTGATATTATCTTATGGTATTACCACTACACTAATGACGAATTAGAGGAGAAAATAGAGCAAGACCTTGAAATTGCTACCGCAACAACCCTTGGTGGTGTTAAAGTGGCTGACGCAAGTCAAATAGATATCGACACTGATGGATTCTTAACTTTAGAATCTGTTGATGTAGATCAAATAAGAGCTGATTCTTCTGAGAACGGAAACTTCCTTAGGGTGGATTCTTCTGGAAACATAGAATATGCTGGAGGTCTTGACGCTGGAAGCTCACTTAACTTAACGTCTTCTCTTCAAAACAAACCATCAATATCCTTTGCACATGAAAGTAATCAGGTGGAACAAAGTTCTGGTGGTGAGATAAATTGGACTGAGTTTCTAAATAATCTAACGTCAAAATTCACCTATGCAGATATCAGGACAACTGTAAATAATGAAAACTCTGGTGATGAATGGGGCTCTATGACAATTGCTGCTCATAGAGGTGGCGATCTTCATGATGGCGACCCTTACAGTTTCATATTGATTAATGAAAATGATAACGGCAAGGTTAGGTTTAGAGGAACAGCTCCTATGTTTGACGGATTACATGGTGGAGCTGGTAAAGTTATCGGAGTTGACGCGAATGGTCAAACAAGCGTTGTTGATGGTGGAGGTTCAGGTGGAAACGCTGACACTATCGACGACAATAATCAAACAGATAATTTATCATACTGGTCTGGAACTAAAGCTCAATATGACGCTATTAATACCAAGGATACAAGTAGAATCTATTACATTACTGACTCTACTCCAGATGGATCATTTAGCGATTCAGAAGATAGAACAATAACTGGCGCATGGATATTTACCAAGGATTTAGATCTTCAGGGTGGTATTACATACGCTAAAGGGGCTACTGCTCCAACAAGAACATCTGGTGAGACTGGATTGCAGTTTTGGTCTGGAACCAAAGCTCAATACAATGCTCTCACAAAGAATGATGATACAATTTATTATGTAACAGACGAATAATATGGCAATTTACAAAGGAACAACTTTACTTACTGGTAGTAGCTCTGGAACAGGGCATACTATCCAAGACGACGGTACTGATGTAACTGATAGAGCGAATTTGAACTTTCAATCGCCATTGACTGTTACTGATGATAGCACAAATGATGCTACCGTCATAGACATTACACTAACTGACTCGGACATTCCGAACCTCAACGCTAGTAAAATAAACGCTGGGGTGTTAGATAGAGCTAGAATATCTGCTGACACTCCTACAGATGGACAGATACTTTCTTGGGATAATACAAACTCATCAATGACTTGGGTTGATGATGGTGGTAGTGATTACACTTTACCAGCAGCTACATCAAGTGCACTGGGAGGTGTTATTGTTGAGTCTGCATCTGATATTGATGTAGATTCTGACGGTAAACTTACATTAGGAACATTGACTGCTGATTCAAAGCTAAGCTCAGGCTCAGCCACTGACGGTCATGTTCTTACTGCGGATGGATCTGGTGGTGTTGCTTGGGAGGTAGCTCCTGGAGCTGGCACCGTTAGTTTGTCTGGTAATAATACATTTACTGGTGACAATACATTCCAAAAGACGGACAATCCTGGGTTCATAAATTTAACTAGATCAGATTCATCGCCTTCTGATGATGATTTTGTTGGTCAAATAGACTTCAACGGAAACAATGACGCTTCACCAGCAGTTGAGGTTCAATACGGAAGGATAAGTGTTCAGTCTGCTGACGTGTCTAGTGCCAATGAAAAAGGGGAGATGCTATTTCAGGTTCATTCTGGGAGTTCAGGAGCAAATAACTTCCTTAGATCTGGAATAAAAATAACTGGTAACTCTACTGGAGAGCCAGATGTTGAAGTTAGAAACGCAACATTAACTGGAACCCCTAGGCTTAGCGACCTAACTGGTGGAACTAATAAGATTGTTGGAATTTCATCTGATGGAACGTTATCTGTAACAGATAAAGCTACTCCAGGGTCAAATGTGCCTAATAAGCCATCTACACCCGCATCTGATACTAAATATGAATTACAGATAACTTCTGGAGGCACAGCCACATGGGAGGCGGCTTCATCTGGAGGCGTGTCAGAAACTACTGGAACATTTACTCCTTCTTTAGACTCAGCCCCATCTGCATGTGTAACTAACACAGCGAGCTATGTTCGACAAGGGTCTTTAGTTCATGTTTATGGTAGACTTGGTTGTTTATCTAACACAGATAATAGTGTTGTCGCATTTACAAGATCGTCACTACCGTTTACTCCTGTTAACTACAGCATCCATGGAGGGTCTTCTGGTATTGGGTCTGGAACAACTGCAACTTTTGCTAATGATAGTATTAATGCTTCATCAAAACATACTCAAGCTACCATGACCGCTAGTCTGGTTAACCCATTTGGAGCTGGAGGAGATGCTTTAGAATACCAAAACATAAGCGGCAAAACGTATTTCTATTCATTTACATACGTTACAAACGCAACATAAAAAGCTGGCGAGCTTAAACGCAAGGTACCTTTTATTAACTAGTTAATTTATTAATTATGGCTACATTTAATGGAAACGATTTCGTCATTAAATATGCTACAACATCTTCTGGAACTAAAGAGGTGTTCGCCCATGCACAGTCTGCTAGTTTATCTTTTAGTAATTCACTAATTGAGACAACTACTAAAGACTCATCTTCTTGGATGGAGCATATCAGCGGTAAGAAATCTTTTACTCTGTCTACTGACGGATTAATTGACTATGCTACCGTTTCTGATGCTGATAACTTTGAAGAATTTGCGGATATCGCTATTGCTGGTACTAAAGTTTACTTTACTATCGGTAACGGTTCAGATACTTACGAAGGAGAAGCTTTTATTGACTCTTTCGAAGCATCTGGATCTACAGATGATGTTGCTACATACTCTTGTTCTTTAACTGGAACTGGAGCATTGACGAAGTCATAAGAAACTTGATAGAGCCCTCTTCGGAGGGCTTATCATTAACAAGATAAGATAAGATGAGTTTATTTAATTTTGACAAGGCTAAAGAAGCCTACGACAAGAAACCTGATCACAATCTCAATAGATTGATGGATTCAGAGCATTTCACCGTTAAGGGTGAACTAAAAGTTAACGATCAGTCTGCATGGTATCAATTAAGACGCATAGCAGACGCACTAGAAAAGATAGCAAAGAAATAAGATGGCAAGAACTAAGCAACAAGGATATTACAAGATAGAATCTGCTAATAAGTGGTTACACTTTAGTATGAATTGCTGGGTAAACCTAAAGCAGGATTCTGGTAAAGATATTGGTGTTTTTGCTTCTGAATATGAGAAGGAAGACACTTTAGGGCAATTTATGATTCTTTGTGAGGTCGCTTATGCTGCAATGAAAGCATTCGATCAAGAAGAAGGAAATGAAATTGATTACAACATTTACAAGGTAAGAAATTGGATGGAAGGTCTTAAGGATGTAGACGCTAAAGAGTTTATGTCTGCTATGACACATTCATTAAACTTACCCGTGGGAAAGAAGGTAGCGAAGAAGTAACTGAGCCAACTCCCTTTGCGTTTGCCTCCCACGAAGATTACCTAATAGGACGTGTAGGAGTAGCTCCAGAGAAATACTGGAGTTACACTTTACGTGAGAATGGGTTATTGGCTCAGGCATATCAGCTAGAAAGCGAAGAGATGTGGATGCGTACAAGGAATATTGAATATTCAAATTACAATACATCATTTAACTTCAATGGAAAGCCGATTTTTAAATCGATAAAGAAACCAAAGGATCTTTACGAGCTACCAAGTGAGATAAGAAGAGTAAGAAAGCATACAGCGAAGTACGATCTAGATGCCGCAATGAAGGCATACAACAAATCAAGTAACGCACCAAAATGGCACAAGAACAATTAAGATACAGAATATCGGCGGATTCGTCAGGCTTTGTAAAAGAAGCTAATAAGGCAACCGCTGCTGTAGGTCGTATGAATAAAGGCACTTCCAAGAGTGGACAAGCCTTTACTCAGCTAGCTTATGCATTAGATGATGCTCAGTATGGATTCAGAGGAATTCAGAATAACATCCAGGCAATTGCCGTGTCTGCTGGAGCTAGCGGTCCATTAGTATTGGGTATTACCGCAGCAACAGTAGCTTTAGGATACTTAGTTGAGAAAACAGATTTATTCAATAGTAAGGCTGATCCTCACAAAGCTAAAATTAAAGAATTGGCTGATGAATACAGAAATCTACGTGATGCTGTATTCGGAGGCGAACCAAATACTTCAAAGCTTATTGGAAATATTAATGAGCAAATTGAAGAGCAGAAAAGGGTTATTCAAGACCTTAAAAAGACTGTAACTGTAGGTGGATACAATACGTCTCACACTACTACGGTTGGTAGTCCAGAGGAAATAGCAGCCGCTGAGCTCCAATTAACAATTCTCCAAGAAAGATTGAGATTGGATGAGGAAGCAATCAAAAAGATTGAAGACAAGAAGCAAGCTGCAAAAGATTACGCTGACGAACTTAAAAGAATACGTGATTCCGAAGATATCGCGATATTTGCATCGGAAGAAGGGTTAGGTTCAAGCGACATGGCTTTAGGTGAAGCATTTAGGCTTCTCCCAGAGCAAGAAATTAATGAAGCTGTCGAAACATTAAATGAGTTCGATACTGCTTTAGAGGATTTAGAGAGTGCATTACAGCAAGTAGGATCTCCATTAGCTGGTCTGTCTGAACAGATGGCTAAAGACTTCATGAAGATTGATGAGGCCATGCTTACAACTACTGAGAAGTCTCAGATGTTTGCTAACGCATTTATTGGGGCGTTTGAATCTGCTGCATCACAAGGAGGCAACTTCCTTGAGGTTTTAGCTAAAGGTTTATTGTCTTCATTAGGTTCGATACTTATTCAAATGGGATCTGCCGCTATCATGGCTGGTATTGCTAAGAACGCTATCGTTCCTGGCTCTGGTGCTGCAAGCATCAAGAAAGGGTCTTTAGTTACAGCTGCTGGTGTTGCGCTTAAGGCTGGATCTTCAATAATAGGAAAAGGAGCTGCTTCTGGCAGCACTTCTAGTTCAACTGGTAGAGCAATAAGCTATGCTTCTCCAACTGCTAACCCATCTAGATCAGGTGGTGGTGCTAATGGTGGAAGAATTGTCGGAGAACTAGAGTTAAGAGGACAGAATTTAGTTGTAGCACTTCAAACTGCAAATGAAACAAGAAATAGATTTTAAGATATGGCTGTAAAATACACTATTGAGTTTAGTAGTGATACTGGATCGAAGATCGACTATGAATTAGATATTCTAGACACTTCCTTCTCTGGTGTACCCACTAAACTTAAAGGGCAAGCATCACCGATTACCATCGAGTGGAAGAAGGACAGAGATGTGTATTCGCCAATAATGGGATCTAAAGCCTCAATAAATCTTCTGATAGATGAAGGAGACAGTATTGATGATTTTAATGATGCAGCTCCATTTACTTACGAAGTAAGATTACGATACAAGGATTCTGGCAACAACTTACATGATGTATGGAAGGGTTGGATAGATCCTAATGATGGAGAAGAAAGAGTGGGAAGTTTCCCTTACCCTGTTAGTTATGTAGCTACGGATGGAATGGCTAATTTAGATCGTCCAGTTCGTGCTCCTGAAGATAGGGAAAATGTTCTACTTCTTCACTACATATTATTTGCTTTAGAGCAAACAGGATTAGGCTTAGATGTTTACATCGATAGCTCAATCATAAACGAAAATGAAGATGATGCTTTAATAACCACAAAGGTTAATGAATTAGCATTCATGAGTGAGGATACTGAAAGAGTTTATCCTCAAATTGCTGATAGCCGAAGAGATGTTCTTGAAGGCATATTGTCAGCATTCAACTGCTCAGTTAGACAATCTAATGGAAGGTGGTACATATTCAATAACTCATTACACGGTGGTACTGGTTCTGATGAATCAAACACATGGAATGTTTATGAATACAATACCTCATCTTCAAGCAAAATTGATGGAACTAACTACGAGAAGGTTACTGATGTAAGTGAAGACTTACTTTACACGCTAAGTGGTACAAATTCTACTGATCTCTACATATCTAACGAGTCTATGTTCCTGATACCTCGCTATCCATTTGGATCAGTTGAGGCCAGGTTCCAAGACCTTAGACCTTTACAGCTGTTAACTAATCCAAGATTTGATAACGGAAGTGAAGGATGGACTGCTCACTCATCATCAATAGATCAAACATTAGTATTTGAAGAGGTGGAGTCTGTTAATGGTCAATCATTAAAAACCAATAGAACAAGAAAAGATTCTAATGCTCTTTCAGAGATTTGGTTTGAAACAAAAGCATCTGATGCTAAGAATATCAGTAGGACATTTCCTCATCAGTTGAAATTTCATTGGAGAGTTGATACCTCTGATAATGACACTAAAAAGGTTAGGCTTAAATATCAGATTTATGCTAAGTTCCAATCGAACTTATCAGCTGAAAGAATTAGTCAGTTAAACCTATTTAATCCTATCGCTTGGTTATTTGGTAATGTAGTAGAAAGAACAACTACGACAACAGATACAATTTACTTTGATCATAGAGACGGATACTGGAGTCTTGACACAGCCAACGGTGGATATGATGATTATCATATCAATGTTGCTGAAACTGACTCTTTTGGTGGATGGTCTGAGGAAACTCTTGACATAGGAAAGATTGGTGATTACATTAGGACTCTGGGTGGAGGAACTGACGTTCCAGATGAGAAACCAGAGCTCTACATAAGATTCTTTTATCCAGAATCTGTTAAAGGAAACGGAAGGACTAATAGTAATTCCACTTCTGACGCAACAGTCTACGTTGATAACTTATCTCTAAAAGGTGTTTACACAGGAGATGATGCTAAGCCAGTATTTGAGCGTGTACAAGATAATTACACGACTACAATGGACTACAGGCCTCGTATCATAGGAGAAAACGTATTAGATCAGCAATTCTATGAGATTACCGATACATTTGATTATTGGGAATCTGGAGCTGATGTTGATGCAGTAGATTCAAGAGGATTAGAACAGATAGTTACAAATCAGAAGTTAAAGGATTGGCAAGATCAATTCTTTTACTATGAGACTACTTTCATAAACAACAGTAATGTTCCTATTGGTCAACATAATAAAATACATTTAAACCTATCAGAGCACAATAGCTCTACAACATTGATACAGGACGGTGGAGTATTTAATCCTAAGACTGGAACTTACAAGGTTGGAATGTACATGCCTAACCAGACTGGTGGTGATAACTTCGGTGCTGTAGATTCAGATGGCAATGGTCCGTTCTACAGACACGACGTAACATTAGTAGGGCAAGACCCTCCTGAAAGACAAAATAGAAAGACTTACGTTGTAGGCTTTAACCTCAACGCAGTTGATGATGACGACAACGAAGTAGAAGATGGATTAATGGCTTCTCAGTACTGGGATATCGCTGTAGGCGAACCTGGAACTTTAGTGTCGAGAAGTTTTATTATTTCAGCCGCTGACGGATATGAAATAGATGGAACGGTTGATTTAAGAGATGATGATACAAATCCAGCTCCTACATACATGCGTTCAGTTAACATTGAGCGATTAGGATCTAATGTTGAGGTATCGTATCAAATAGAGATACCAGAAGAATCTGAGTTTGAGGAAGCATACTTCGATGCTACGGTAGATGAGTTGATTGGAGATAACTCAAGAGTTATTCTTCAGGCCTCAAATGGCATGACTAATGCTACAATTCAGCAGGGTGGTGGTGAGATAACTGAAATAGGTCCAGTAGGATCTACAGAGAAGTTTCTCTACTACATAGTTCCCAATGATACGTATCAAATGGATGCAAGTGCATTAACTGTTACGTTAACATCCGTTAAGGATGGACCAAACAGTTCTGATACAGATGTAGCTAATGTTGTTGATTCTTCTGACATAGAGATAATACAAGCGGGAGTTGGATTGATAGTGAGTATTCCATTCACATATCAAAATACAAGCCCTGTTTACGTTAAATTAAACTTTACTGGTACTGCAACAACAATACCAGCAGAAGGGACTGTTACAGCGCGTGTAACGGCTTCTGAAGTGGGTTCTGATACTTCTAACTGGAGTATTACGGACAGTGATATTACATTAACGTGTGTTCCTGGAACACCGTTAAGATATTTATTTGAGATTAATCCAGAATCTGGAAGAGTACTTCCTCCTGGAAACGTTTCATTAGGTTCAATAGAAGAAGGGTTCCTTGGAACTTACTCTGTAACTGGAGATCAAGCTTCTTCAACAGAAGCCATTGTATTTCTAGAGGCAACATGTCCAACATCTAATAGTACAGCTGCTATTAACATTTCAGCTACAACTATTGCTGGTGGAGCTCAAGATAACTTACATTCTTATGGGATTACTTGGACGGATCCATCTAACACAACTATTAACAATAGCGGTAGCGGAACGACGTTTGAACTACTTGAAGGACAAACTTCGGAATTCATACTGTCACTAGAAGCTGATACTGGATACAACTTAGGTAATATCTCGATTGACACATCTAGCCTTCCAGCTGGAATGGAGTATCAAGGTAGACAGGATTTTGGAGATTTGGGTGAGGTTGAATTATCTGACTTCTTCTTCTTAATTACTGGTCAATCAAATGATGACACTGGAAACGCTATTCCGTTTAATGGAACATCCGATGGGGCTAATAATAAATACACGCTATTAATTAACATAGGTACTGATGATGATGCAGTTAACGCAACGCCATCCCAAAGTATTATTAGGATACCGTTTGCTCCTGCTGACACGAATGAAGCTATTAGCTCAACCACATTCACCATTCACTCTAGTGAAACTGGAATGGAGTATGGTGCTACTACTGACGTATCATTTACTGTAACTGAGGATACTGATCATAATGGTGCTTTTGCATGTTCTGCTACAAGTATTTCTGATGGTGTAATTACAGCTACAATTACAGGAACACTTCCTGACGCTGATAATTTACCAGAGGATGGTATTGCTGAGGTAGACATATTTATTGGTGGTCCAGCTACCAATTCAAAAGCTGCTACGGAAGGTAAGATAATTTATGGCACTAGAAACAACAATGAATCTACTATGCCGAGAACAGACACCTTCTTTAAGGCTGAGGTTACATCTAATGGAGCATGGGACAGAGTGGTTGATTATTCTGCCACTTGTAATGGTGTTTACACAACTCACCCTGGATCTGGAGCTGAACAAGATAGCGGAACTCCTGACGGATCTTTCTTCCATCAGACTTTCGCCAATAACACTGGATCAGATCAATGCTTTAGATTAAGACTGTATCCAGAAGGTGATACGTCTACCGTATTAGACACATTAATAATTAGACACCTTGGAAACTACAGTACGATGAGTCCTGATGTGACGAGCATAAGAGTCTTAACTCAAGCTCAGTACAATGCATTAGGAAACGTTGTTAATACTGATAATGTACTTTATTTAATAGAACAATAATGGCTGAACATAATAACGATGCTAGTAATTCTGCCAGACTTAACGGCAAGGCAATATCGCTAGGTATGTTCAATGGCAAAACGGTCTTTGGAGGCTCTTCTGACATAACAGTTAGTGGGAGTTTAATAGACAATGTTACTGGAGGAGCTCCACAGGCCTCTTATGAGGTCTCTGGTGCTTCTGGTAGCAGTCAAACGTACAATGTGGCTATTGGTCCAGACACTAACTTTCAAGTTACCTCTGGCACTCCTACTGTTACGTTTACTGGTCAAAGCGTTACTACAACGCATACTTGTTCCGTTTCTGGATCACAAGTTGTGTGCGCCGTAACGCTAACTATGCCTTCGGCAAATACTACTGACAATTACACGGTTAATTGTAGCAACTGTTTTTTTGCAGCTGCTCAAACATTCACATGTTCTGATTGGACTGGGAATGCTACGTCAAGTTCAAGCGGTCAGGTTACAGTATCTAAGGGAAATGCACAATCTGTGTCTTTACAATCAGAGAACTGTCCAGATCAATCAAACAGCTGTAATGATGCTACATGTTCTGCTACTGTCATTGTTCAGGTTCCTGACGACACATCATATTCTAATGCTAACCAGAACATATTCTGTACAGTAACGCCTATTACCGTTTCCGCTGGTAGAGATGATTTCTTATTCTCTTCTCAATGGACTGGTAGTGGTAGTTATTCATCTGGAGGATCATTCTCGTTTACTAACAATGGAAATTTGACTAATCCAACAGCAAGCCCTCAGACGGTTGCTGCTAATGGAGGATGTAATACATTAGAGAGAACTGCTACGATATCTGGAACTGTAAATGATAGTAATGCATGTAATAATGGAGAAAGCATAAGCTTTAGCTATGTTACTACTCAGGCTGCTGGAGGTGCTAATTTTAACCCAAGCATAACTGTTAACATCTCTTCTGATGGGGTTGTTAGTAGTAATCATAGTACTGTATTCCCTGGCTCTACAATATCATATCCTAACGTTCAACCAGCTGACAGATCTCAATCTTGTACTGGAATAAACATCAATTGGACTGTATCTGGAACAGTTCCTTCGGGATACTGTAATACTGGTCAGGTATTGGTTATTAATGGTAGTACATTTCAAGAAGGAGGTAATGATGATTTTCAGATCTCTGATTGGACTGGAACTATTACAGTTAATGTGAATGGAACTGTATCTCATACTGACGGAAACCTTCTTAGCGTTGATGTTAGCCCAACTTCAGTTTCATCTAACTCTAATGGATGTGATCCTGTTACGCATAAATTTACGATAATGGGTGAAGTTCCTGAACAATCTAACCATTGTAATAATGGTGAAGTTGTAACTCTTTCTACTACAGCTACTCAACCAGCTGGAAGAAGTGATGAAACAATAAGCTGTTCTGGAATAGGCGTTAATGCCGATGGTCAGATAACTGGATGTCCATCTGGAGCTACATGCTCCCCAGGAACTCCTTCTTGGTCATTAGGCGATAAAGTTAAGACTGACACGACAAGAAATGTTGTTGCAACTAAAACAGCTGGTGCTACGGCATGCAATGCTGGAGACACGCTAACTTGTAATGTAAATGTTACTCAGGTTGCTTCTGCTGCGAACAGTTTAGTTTGTACGCCGCAAACATTAACATTTGACGGTCAGGGTAATGAGTTAAGTGGAGATACAATAACATGTACAGTTACTCCAGCTAATTCATTTACAGCCACAGATAATAGATCTTGGATATCAACATCTACATCTGGAAACGTTGTTACCGTAACGGTAGACGATAATTCTGGAGGTGCTGCAAGAACTGGAACGGTTACTATTACTCACGACTTAGACAGTAGTTTAGTACATACAACTTCAATATCACAAACTAGTGGTGAAGAAGTTTAATCAATAATTAATTTATGGGACTATTTGATTTCTTTAAAGGAGGCAAGGCTAAAGCGTCTAAACCATTTGATGCTGCATGGTCAAAGATCTTCCTACAATATTCTTCTGAAATCACTTCACAGGACCAAGACACAGAAACGTTTATTAAAAAGGGGTACCAGTCGAATCCGACTGTGTACTCCATCGTTTCTACAGTAGCTAAGAATGCTGGTCTTGCGAAATGGAAAGTGTACAAGAAAGGTCCAGATGGCACTAAGACACCGTACAATGACAAGCTCCTTGAGGAACTCATGTATCGTCCTAATGCGCTAATGACTTGGAATCAGTTAATACAAGAAGCTGTCAGCTTTAAAATGTTAACTGGAAATACTTACATTTGGGGAATCCCTGGATCAAACACATTGACCAGCGATAAATTAACATCTCTTTACGTATTACCTTCTCAGGATGTACAAATACATGTTAATGGAAACCAAAGGTCAATCAATGGATACTCAATCGACTTCTATGGTCGATCTGAAGAAGAGATGATTCCTGCTGATCAGGTATTGCATCTCAAGAACTTTAACCCACAATACAATACTGGGAATGATCATTTGTACGGACAGAGCCCTCTTAGAGCTGCTACAACGGCTTTAATGACTAATAATGATGCTTTGACTACAGCTCGCTCATATCTGCTAAATCAGGGCCCTAGAGGGATCCTGTGGCGTAAAGAGGATATGGATTTCGGTCCTATGTCTGAAGAGCAAGTAAATGATCTTAGAAATAGGTTCGCGTCTAATCATACTGGCACTAAGAAAGCTGGTGAATTACTGATAGTTCCTGGTGAAGGAAACTATGACAAAATAGGTAGCTCTGCTGCTGATCTTGAGTTAATTCAACATTACAATTTAACAGTTAATGATATTTGTAACATTTACAATTTTCCTACTATTCTACTTGGGAATGGAGAAACTACGTTTGCTAACCTTAAAGAGGCTAAGAAAGCGTTATGGTCGAATGTCATCATTCCAGCTCTTACGGAGCTCAGGGATGCTTTAAACAGCTGGTTGATTCCTTCTTACGGTTCCAAACTATGCATCGATTTTGATACATCAGACATTATGGAACTTCAAGAGGATCTTAAAACTCAGTCAGATGCAGTAAGCAAATTACAAAACATAATTACTGTGAACGAAGCTCGTGGCTTTATTGGTCTTGCACCTTTAGACGGTCCAGAAGGCGAAGAGATATTTAGATTCGTTCAGGGTACAGAACAAGATAGAGATGCCAGCGAAGAACAAAATTCGAATAGTTCCGAACAAGAGGGATCAGAGTAAGTTCAAAAAGACAACAGTTAGACTTGAACGCTTTGCCACTATTACCGTACCATCGTTAATGGAGGAAGCTGCCAAGGATGGTGCTGAAGCTGCAAGAGTTAAGGCACCAGTTAAAACTGGATACTTAAAATCACACATCATTGCGTTCAGAGATTCTGCTAGATCTTGGATCATTGAATCTGCCGCTCCATATTCTGGTTATGTAGAGTATGGTACAAGATTCATAGTTCCAAGAAACTTTTTCTTTGCACCAATAAGAAAAGTGATTAATAAAGTTAATACGCGGTTAAGAACCGCACTTAAACAAATTCATCGATGAAACAAATGTATCACAAGTCAGTCGCTATCGAGCTCACAGCGTCTGATGATGATGGGAGAATTGTTAAGGGTTACGGATCTGTTTTTAACAACCTTGACTCTGACAATGATGTCATTAAAAGAGGTGCTTTCAAAAGGACTATCAAGTCTTGGGGTCCTGAAGGAAAGAACCGAATCAAATTATGTTCACAGCACGACATGAGCGTGCCTGTAGCTGCCATCACAGTTATGAAGGAGGACGATAAAGGTCTTTATTTTGAGGCTAAGTTCGGAACTCATACTGCTGGTGAAGACCATTACAGAATGGTCAAAGAAGGAATCTTAACTGAGTTTTCAGTTGGATTCGTCCCATTAAAATACGATAAAAACGATAATGGTGGGATCAATATTGAAGAGATCAAACTTTATGAGATCTCACTCGTCACAGTTGCGGCTAACGAAGAAGCTGTAGTTACTGAGGTTAAGGCTGATGAAATTGCAGAAGAAATCGTTGAGAAAGTTGCGGCTCTCGACAAAGAAAAAGGGCACGAAGTAGAAGCATTGCTTCTTAAGTTAGCAGCTGCCTTCGAAGTTAACACTCCTCCCGCTGAAGAAGCACAGGACTCGTTAGTAGAAAAAGAAGAGCTAACACGATTATCTGAAATGGCGAAAGCCTTTAACATTAAATAATTTTTCACAATGGAAAACAAAGATCTTCAAACTGAGATCGTAAACGCTGCTGCTGAAAAAGCTGCTGCTGCTACAAACGAAGCTCTTGAGACTAAAGCTACTGCTATCGAGAGCCAATTAGAAACTAAAGCTAACACTGAAGATGTTTTATCTTTAGCTAAAGCTGTTGATCAATTATCTGAAAAAATGAGCAATCCAACTTTCGGTATCTCTAAGAAGAGAGACAACATGGGTGAGATGACTGAGTCTATCAAAGAGAAAATGGCTTCTCTTAAGTCTACTGGTGACACTTTCACTATTAAGACTGAAGACTTCGGTGTTAACTTACTACAAAAAGACTTCGGTATCACAGCTGGTTCTGATGACTACCAAGCATACAGAGAAGGTGGAAACTTAGCGATCCAACACGATCCTAACCACCAAACTCGTCTATTAAACTTCGTACAAACTTTCCAATTACCTGGAACTGGTGCGATCCGTTACAACCAAGAATCTGCTAGAACTGACAATGCTGCTGGTAAAGCGATTGGAGCTTCTTTAGGAGAAAGCAGCTACACAGTACAGCCTGTTACTGAAGGTGCTGTAACTGCGGGTGCGTTCCAAACTATTCCTAACGAATGGTTAGACGAAGTAGATATGATCCGTGGATACATCAACCAAAGAATGATGGGTGATTTAATGGATGTTATCGATTCTTACATCGTTGGTGGTTCTTCTGACTCTAACAAATGGAACGGTCTTAAAGATCACGTTGCATCTGCTAACAAGTTAGATGACTCTACTACAGCTGACGCTTTCTTTACTGATAATGTTACTGATAGCTCTATCGATACTGCAAACAACTATGATGCACTTATCGCTACTGCTGCTGAATTAGAAGCTGATAACTTCAGACCTAACATGGTATTCTTGAACCCTCTTGATTACAGAGCATTCTCTTGGATCAAAGGTGCGGACGAAAAGTCTTACTTAATCAACCAAGCTATGGCTGCTGGTCAGCCTTGGGCTTACTTTGGTGGACTGCAAATCGTTCCTAACGCTGCTGTTCCTGTAGGTGACTACTTATTGTTTGATTCTTCTGCATTTGCAGTATTCTTACAAAAAGGTGTTACTTTAGAATTCGGTCTTTCTGGTACTGACTTTGCTTCTAACAACATTACTGCTCGTGCAATGGTACGTGGTGGTGGTGCTGGTCTACGTCCTAACGGAATCGTAGAAGGTGACTTCTCAATTGTTAAGACTGCAATCAGCTCTTAATAACTGACTTTTCATAGGTACCAATAAAATGAGCCCTGCCTTAATTGGTGGGGCTTTTTTTTATCAACTAATAACAACAACAATATGGCTATCGGAAAAACAAGGGTTGTGTCTATCATAGATAGTGCAGAACCAGTGACTCTTGCTGAAGCAAAGAATTACCTTAGGGTAACTAACTCGCAAGATGATGCAAAGATAACATCACAGATAACTGCTGCTAGATCCATTGCTGAAGAATACATCAATAGAGATGTTCTTCCAAGAAATCGTGAGCAGTTTATTCTGCAAGACAATAGTTCTGATGGAATAATAGAGCTTTATGGAGCTCCTATTAATTCATCCCAAACGATAACCGTAGAAGTGGACGGTACAACGCTAACTGAAGACAGCGAATGGGAGAAAGTAGGATTATCTGATGATCCTTACGTTAAACTAACTCCTGGACAAAGAGAGATTAAGATAACATACAGAACGGCTGGATTGCAAACAGATGCTACTATTAAGCAAGGAACACTAGCAATCTTATCGGAACTTTACGAATACGGTGAAATCCAAAACAAATGGATTTGGACAATACTTAAACCACTTAAAAGATCATATCTGTAATGAAGAAACCAAGACTAAACGAATACATTTCTCTTCAGGTTCCTACCGAAGATTATTCGACTGGTACATTGGTTGTTACAAATACAACAGTTATGAACTTTTGGGGAAGTGTTAAAGAGATTAAATCTCCCTCTTTACTTGCTCAAGGGATCGCTGAAGATTACACAGAGTCAAGACAAAGGGATACAAGCATACTTGAAATAACTTGCCGTACAAGAGATACTGAAAGTGTATTAATTGGAAGTGAATTAACTTTCGACAGCATCGATGGAACATATCAAGTGTATGATTCTTACGATGTTGAATTTAAACATTATCGTATCATAATGGCACAAAAAACTAACTAATGGAGGCAGCAAGAGATGGATCACATGAGATCATCAGAGAGATGACAGCTAAGCTGATATCTGACTTTGATGTATCACAAGTCTCAGGACTTGAGGAAAAACCCATCATTACTGATACTGTTACTTCCAGAACGCCAGAGCCTTACGTTTACTTCTACAATGTAGATAGTAGTGAAGCTTGGGTTACTAAGGATAGTGAAAGTAGACAATACAATATTGTTGCTCAAGTAATGGTTAGAGATGATGTTGGTAGGGGAACCAACCAACAAAGAGATCAGATTTCAAATCAAGTGTTATCACACTTAACTGATCAAACAGACTATCCAGATGTCAGTGGACATGGATATGGAATACAGTTAGTTCGTAGTGGAGACATAGTTAAGTATCAAACATCTGAAAGAGGTGGTAAATACTTTGTGTCTAACATTCCATTACAAGTAACTGCAAGATACAATGGATTTGATGTTGCTGTAGCTCCTGTAGCTTCTCAATCATTCACATTTACAAACTTCGATTACACTCCAGTGAACAGACGTATTGAAATGTATGATGCTGGAACAATAACAGTTGGAAGTTCTTATCCTAATAGTAATGGATGGAACTTAGAGAATTCTACAGTAGCTAAATCAGCTGGTCATGCTGATGGTACGTTAACTGGTAGAGCTCTAACATTAACATCAAGAGACGAGAACATAGGTTTAACTACTACGTTTAACTGGCAACAGATTGATGACAATTCAACTAAACGTGTAACGACAGATACTGATAACTTTACTAGAATAAAGTCATTGAGATATGGTAGTGTTCTTTCAAGCGACACTCCAGTATTTACAGATGATTCAGCAACTAACTTTGGATTACAAAGATTATCTAACTTCGATAACATTGACTACAATCATGTTAGCCCAGTTGGTAGAGTAGCTGCATTTGATGCTGATGCTGGTGAATACTTGTACATTATGTACGACGCTAACGAGCCTGCTCTCACAGAAGCAATAGAAGATGTATTTAACCAAAACATATTAGAGGACGAATTTAACGATCCTGTTATTGTTGGAGGTTGGAGAATCTACACTTCTGTAGCACCAATACCATACAATGACGTTACACTTAATTACACCCTTGGATAATGGCAACATTTAGAAATGTAAATTTCGGGTTAAGAATATTAAATGATTCTCCCGTAGATTCAAGATACACGGCAGCTGATGAAGCAGCCAGACTTGCAATTCCTTCTGCTACTGTCTATGAAGGGTTACAAGTTTATCAAGCGGATACTAAAGAGATTTGGTTCCTTACAGATGCAGACAACCCAAGTGTTGCTGCGAGCTGGGAGAAGGTTCCAACTACTCTGGATGATCCTAATGATAATACAATAACGATTAATGCTGCCACAGGATTAACTGGAGGTGGTGATTTCGATTTAAATCAGAGCTCTGACGAGACGATCTCCTTATCTGTGGATACTGGGTTAACAACTGGTAAGATACCTACTGTTACGGCTACAGATGGACTGGCTAATGGAGACTTCGTTAGATCATCTTCATCTGGATTGTTTGGAGCAAGCTTAGATGAGGTTAGAAGTTTAATTGTAACCAACTCAAGAGTTGATACAGCTTTAGGTGTTGATGCAACTGGAGATGAGCAACAGTTCTTTAATAGAAGAGGACAATGGGTTAATGTTGACAATCAACTTACTGACGGTCAATACAACAATTTAACTGATATCCCTGAATTACCTGATGGTAATGATGAGACTCAAAAGAAGGTTCTTCAAATTGAAGGATCTGCTGGTAATCCTACATATTCCTGGGTTGATGAAACTTCAAGTGGAGGTGGAAGTGATTACACTTTACCAGTTGCTAACTCAACTACTTTAGGGGGTATTAAGATTGGATCTAACTTCCAATTAACTAACGAACAGTTAGAATTTGTACCCAACCTAAGTGCTAATGTAATCACTACTGATGAGTTTGCAATAGGTCGTATTCCTAATTTACCAGCTAACCATATTACTTCAGGTGTATTCAATTCAAATAGAATTCCTGATTTACCAGCTGCTAAAGTAACTACTGGTACATTTAGTGCTGATCGTATTCCTACGATGAATGCCAATAAGATTGGTAGTGGAACTTTTAATACGAATAGGATACCTGGATTAGATGCTTCTAAGATAACTAGCGGAACATTTCCAGCTACTAGAATAGCTTCTTTGCCTGCTTCACAAATAGGCTCTGGTACACTTGATAGATTAAGACTATCTACTGACACTCCTACTGATGGCCAAGCTTTAGTTTGGGACGCTACTAATTCAGCAATGGTATGGGATACTATTTCATCTGGTGGTGATTTAAGTAACTATGTTACACTAGATAGTAATCAAACTATTACTGGTCGTAAAACTATGTCTCAGCTAAGATTAAGTGGTAAGGATGATAACTCTATCCTTATGACTAACTCGTCTGATGATGTAGTTGATTCTGGAATGACTTACTCTGGTGGCGAACTTACTATTCATGAAGACGGTCAAGGAAATCTGGTATTCTTAGATGATAATACGTTAACTGGTAACACAATAGGTCAAATAACATTCTCTGGTGAGCTAGGAGATGATTCTGTAGCTAACTATGCAAGAATGGTTTCTTCTGCTAAGTCAGTTCACGCCGACAGCTTTGAAGGGCAGATAGATTTTCAAGTTGGTAGATACAATATCACTAATGCAACTCTTTACAATGCTTTAAGCTTAAGAGCTGATCATGATAATACTACTACTGAAGTGTTAATGCCTAACTTACCTAATCTACCTAATTCAGGTGATGATAACAAGGTACTTTACATTGATAACACTGGTAAGATAGTAGTTACAAGTGAGCCTGCTGTAAATGATATTGAAGAGTTAAATGACTTAAGCGACGTTAACTTAACAAGTGTTGCTGCTGGTGATTTACTATTTAGAGTTGGTTCTGATTTCGTTAATAAATCTCTTAATGAGATTATTGCTGAAGATCCAAGCTACACAGATATCTCCGTTAACAGATCTATTAAGACTGGTGATGAACCTAACAATACACAAGTTGCAGTTAGTGCAGAAAGCAATGGCATTAGGATAATAACAATAAACGATGCCGATGATAATGGTGGTGATTTACCTAACTACAAAGTATTAGAAGTAGAAGATTTAACTTCTGGGTCTGACGATGTAGGTTATTACAACGTAATTACAACCGATGCTAGTGAGTATTATGTTAATTCAACACCATTCCATGGTCAAGATGTATTAGCTAAAGCTGCTGGAACACAAGTAACTGTTAGAGGTGGAGATACAAGTATCTTCTTAGAAAACATTCCAACATTCAACAACAATCACGCTGGTTTAGTTCCTAAATCAGGCACTAATAACGGTGCTAATGATGTGTTAAAAGGTAATGGTACATGGGGAAGATTAGGATTAAATAATATCGATGGTGTTAATATTTCTAACGCTGCTGGTAATATTCCTTACTTTACTAATGGTAACGTATTATCTTCTGCATCTCCTGATGGAGCTGGATTAGTCGATAAGACAAGTGAACAAATAATATCTGGTGAGAAGACTTTCTCTAATGAAGATATTAAATTCACAGGATTAGCTGGTAGTGGTACTCACTTAACAATAGATTCTGACGGTAAAATCAGTAGAACATCTATTTCAGGTGGTGGTGGATCAGGTCATACTATCCAAAATGATGGTACTTCATTCGCTGCAAGAACTAACCTCAACTTTAGTTCTGTATTTACTGTAACAGATGACTCTTCTGATGATCAGACTGATGTAACTATTGATAACGCTAGTGCTACTGGTGCTGGTGTTGTTACTTCTGGCACACAAACATTCGGTGGTGCTAAAACATTTGTTGAGAGTGTTAGAACACAAGGAAGTTTCTTCTCATTAGATCAAGATTCAGCTGTTGTTGACGGTGCTATCGGTCAGATAGGATTCAATGGTCAAAATGGAAGTGGCGATGAGCATGGTTATTCAAGAATAGTAACTTACACTCCTGGTATTGCAAACAATAACGAGAGAGGTAGATTAGACCTTGACGTTCGTGATAGTGATGATTGGGATACTGGATTTAGAATATCTAACAATGGAACTGAGGTAGATGCTTACTTCCCATCATTATCTGGATTACCAGATTCTGGCAAGAGATTGTTAGAAGTTGATTCTACTGGTAAGATTGTTGCTGTTGATGCTGGTGCTACTCACAATGTTGTAGATACAACATCTAACCAAAATGTTGGTGGTGTTAAAACATTTACAAGTGGTGACTTAGCATTAAGAGGTGCTGATACAGATATTTCATTTACATCTACTGAAACTGCTGGAGATGCAAACATATTACATTCATTCCAGTTCTATGGACAGAATGATAATAGTGAGAACTTCCGATATGGAGGTATGTACTTCAGAAGTGCTGATGTAAGTGATGGTGCTGAAAAAGGTCAAATAGAATGGCAATTAGCTAACGCTGGATCTACTGAATATGCTATGCGGCTTATTCATAAAGGTAATAACATTGATTTAGTATTACCTGAACTTGGATCTACTACATCTGGTAATGACTTCCTAGTTATTGATTCAGACGGTGTTGTACAAAAAAGAAATTATACTCCTGGATCTTGGGATGGTGGTGAAGTTGGAAACGATATTACCATTAAAAACTCAACTCCAGAGTTAAGAATAGAAAACAGTCATTACACGAACAGTAATAATAATGCTGGTCGTGAGATGGAACTTAACTTTGCTGCGTTAAACAGATTTAATGTTGGTGATGGTAATTCAGCTGTTATTAACTGGGCTACTATTACAGGTAGAAGTCAAAGTGCTGATGAAAACGCAGAGTATGGTCGAATGACTTTATCTGTGTTTGAGAATGATGGTGATTCTGGTCATAGAACAGGGATACAGATAGATGGTAAGGCTGATTCAGCTCTTACAACTATCTTTCACGAATTAGACATCGATGCTACAATTGTAGATGATGTTAAATTATCTTACGATGATCCTTTAATAGTCACTGAACATACAGGTTCTATTTCTAATGGTGATACTATTGGTAGATGGGAATTTGATGCTGAAGATTCTGGTGGAACAAGTAGAAAGTTTGCTGTAATTGAAGGTCAAGCTGTTGATGCTACAAATGTTAACTGGTCTGGTGGAATGCGTTTTAGAATGCAGGACATCACTGATGGCTGGAGAACTGGTCTTCAAATGCATAACAGTACAACTGAAAATGTTGTTGAATACACATTAGGTCATTTCAAATCTAATGGTGATGCTGATATTGTTGGTATTAGTTCAACCGGTGAGTTAAGTAAGATTACTGAATCTGCTGGATTTACTAAAACTACTGCTGGTGCATTTACTATTGAACAATCATCTGATGGAGGTAACTCTTCTGATGATATTCCACAGTTAACACTTTACAGACATTATGATGCATCTGATGATCCAACTAATGGTGATACTGTAGGTGAGATCTACTTTAATGCAGACCATGGAAACAATGCTTCTCACGCTTTTGCTAGAATACAAGCTTTAGCTCCTCACACTGTAGTTGATTCAGAGAGAGGTAGATTAGGTTTAGCTGTAAGAAGTGGAGATAACTGGTTCACAGGTATTGACATTAGAGCCAATTTAAATAACGGTGAGAATGTAACAGAATTAAGATTCCCACATCTTGAAGGTGATGGTGCTTATTTAAGTGTTGCGTCTGATGGTAAGATTACAAGATCATCAAGTTCAGTTAACTGGAATGGTGGAACTGTTGATGGTAACATAAGAATAGAGCGTAGTAATCCAACATTCGAAATGAATGATGATGAGATTACTGAATCTGGCGGCACATTCCCTAAGGAACTTACTGAAATAAAATCATTCGCCAATGGTCGTGAGTACTCAAGAATTGATACACAGATTAAAGCTTATGATTCTAACTCTGACTACGATGGTGAAGTTCATATTAGAACAGCTAGTGCTGGGTCTTTAGGAACTGTTGCAGTATTCAGTAGTGATTTAATGGAATTTAAAGCAGCTACTGAAATATCAGGTGATATAGATATTATAAAAACAGATCTAAACAATGCACCTGCTTTAGTGTTCAACATGAATAACACTAGTATTAGTGATGATCAACAGATAGGATTACTTGAGTTTAACGCTTACAGTAATGGTGATTCTGGTAGTCATGGCTATGCTCGTATTAGAACATTTGCTGAAGATTCTACTAATAACTCTGAAAAGGGTAAAATAGATTGGCAAGTTAGAGATGGGAATACTTGGAGAAATGGTTTCTCATTAACTCAATCTGCTAGTGGGAGTGGTAATACTGAATTTGAAATTCAAGCTGAAAAAGTTGCACTTGCTGGTATAACTGGAGGTACTAATAACTTTGTTGCCATTGATGCTGATGGTAATTTAAGTGCTTCTACTGTAACAGCTACTTTTGATGGTGGTACAGTTGCTAACTCAACTACGTTCCAGTCTAATGTAACCTACGAACAAACTGGACCTATCTCTAATCAATTTAGTAGAACGTCTGGTATTACAGCTGACAACACTGCTATAGGAGAGATTGAATTTAGAGGAACTATCAATAACATCAATCAAGCTTATGGAGCTATAGAAGGTGGTGTTAAAGATCAAAGTGAAGAATCTGGATTTATAAATTTATCTGTTGCTAGAGATAATGCTCATGAAGTAGCTATAGAAGTTTATCATGATAGTACTGGTACTGATACAACTACAAATATACTTAGTGAAACAGTTCAGTTATCAGGTTTAAGTAATTTAGCTGCTGATAAAGTTCTCGGTATTGACGCAAATGGTAATCTGTCTGTTCAAGATGGTGCAGAATTTGAAGGAGGTAATGTTCCTAACGCTACGACATTTGCAAGCAATGTGACTGTTACCGGTAACACTACTATGAACGGTGATGTTACTTTAGGCAACGCTTTTGATGATGAAATAAATGTAAATGGTATATTTACAGTTAAAGCTAATCAAAATTTTGGAACGCCAGTTGCATTAAGACACGATGGTGACTTAAACGATGGTGAAGATATTGCTTACTTTAATTTTAACGCCGATGATGATTCTAACACTGCTACTGAGTATGCTAGAATAACTGGTATTGCAAGAGATACATCTTCTGGCTCAACTAAAGGTCAAATTGATTTCGATGTAACAAGAGCTGGTACTTTAGGTACAGCCATGGAAATTGAAGATGATGGCACTGATCTTATTGTTAGTGTTAAAGAGAAATTTGTTGTTGAAGGCTGGCAAGAAGAAGAAATATACATTGCTGGATCTGGAGATAACACGAGTGAACAAACTGTTCATAATATGAAAATAGCTGAAGCTGATGTCGCTGACACGGGTATTAGCTATGAATATTTTGACTCGAGTGATTCGAGTTTACCTGGCTACAAAGCTGATGCGTTGAAGCTCAAAGCCTTTAATATTACTGTTGGAAGTAATGATCACAAATTAGTGACTCAATACTTTTACAACAATAATGGAAAGTTAATATACCAACATTATTGGTTGACAACTAGAACAGCTAATGCTAGTAAAGTAGTAGTAGCAACTTCTAGTGCTAGTAAAATACCTGCTAAATCAGTTGATGGTGCAAGTTTATTGCCTAGTCAAGTAGATGAAGCAGTTGCTGGATCTTATTTAGGATATGATACAGATACTAATTCAGCTATGTTTGCAGTTAAGAAACTAGATTACAATAATAACGGTAAGCTTACAACGAAAACAATAAATACTCCTGACTGGAGTAATTAAGATAAATAAGCCCTACTTCGGTAGGGTTTATTAAACTTTGTAACTATGGCAAATATTGGAAATACTGATGTAACCTGGACTAATCTAGGGACAAATCATGCTGGTGTCACTGAAGACACAACACATAAGTCAATTGATTTTGATGAAATAATACAACTTAACGGTACAGGACATCTTAAAGCTGAAGACATCGAAATAATCATGTCTGGTTTCAACAACACTGGAAGTAATGATAGTGAATTAAGAGCATCTGGACAGGGTTTTAAAGTAAATGTACAAACATTATTTTTTGGAGAAGATGATAATGATGATGACTATGCTGTAAATTTTAAAAACTTCTCAGTAACATACGCTAATGATAATGCTGAAGATAGTAGTAGTGCTAACAATCCAGCTCGTAAAGATTGGTCTTTAGGAGGAGCATTTCAATATAATAGTGGAGGTAAAAACACCGGTCTAAACGTTGTTCAAAATTATACACGTAGAGATTTCTTATTCAGAGACGGTGCGTTTAAGTTTTGGCAAAAATACCAAGCCTCTGGTTTTGGAGGTAATGGTAATGAGATGAAACTCAAGATGATCAATTGTTCTTATAGAGCAATGAGATTAGAAGATGGTTCTGATGACTATATTGGAGCTGTACCCTTCTTTGGTGATGGTGGTCATTTTGAAAACTGTGTATTTGATACAGGAGGTCCAACATCTGGTTCTAATGCAGGATGGGAGATGTTTGCTAACAACGCTTCATTGTTTAAAAATTGTACATTAGAAAACTCTACAAAGATTAAAGTAGAAAGAGGTGGTGCTGCATTCTTTGAAGGATTAAAATTTGGTTCTGGTACTAAATCTTATCAGTATTTTAATGATGCTGATTCTAACGACAGTAACCATTCTCAAGCTGCTGCAACAGATAGATACATTAGGGTTGTTGATAGTGAAGTTGATAATACTGAAGTTGAACTATCTAATGGAGGTGGATTTATGGTTTATAATTCACTAGATATACAAAACTGGGGAACTACATCAGGTGTTAATAGTTTTGTAATGGTGACTGACGAAGATTCACCTGAAGATAACGATTATGAGTATATACCAGAACATTACAACTTCGATGTTAATTATGCTATACAAAATACTCAGTTATCAGGAGCTACAGATTACTATGTAATAACAGGTGATACTAATAACAATGGTCCTGATAATAGAAGAATTGAAGATATCGGAGCTGCGTTCCGTGTGGGGGATAGATTGTTAGTTGAAACTGATCAATCTTTACTAGCAGGAACATATGAATTAGAAGATGCTTTTTATCAAGGTATATTCTTACCTGGTAAAACTGATTCAATTTGGTCTGGTAATGAAAATGATGTAGATTTTACTATTGAAGGTCCTGTATCTGATGGTGGAGTATTTAATTCATATAGAATACCTGTTGCTAGAGCAAAAAGAAACGCTTCAAATAGTAGTGCTAGTTTTGCTGCTGGATTAATAAATAAAACAGCTACAGGCTCAGGATGGTATGGTGGAACACGGTCATCTCAACCTAATGATTATTACATGGAAAGAACTAAAGCTAAATCAGTTTTAATTCCTCCATATCCAGAAGCAATATCAATTGGTGAATTTGATTTAACTATTGAGATTTCTAATGCTAACGCAGGAACTCCTTTAGTTCACTTACCAGTTATAAGAAACTGTGATGGTGTTACAGAAACAGACCCTGATGTTGTAGGAGCTTATACTGCTTCTGATTTAGATACTATAGATAAAGTATTAGAATACTTATGTTGGTGGAAGAGACAAGATAGAACACATAACTCTTATCCTTCACATTCAGGTAATAGTAGATATGATTTAGAGTTATTTGAAGTTGATGGATCATTAGTTACTTTCAATGTTACTGATGTTGAATTCACAACTGCTGATCAAGGTTCTACTTTAGTTACATATACCGCGTCAAACTCTGATAAAGGTAAATTAACCATTGAAGTTGCATCTACTTTATCATCTACTGGTAATCACGATACATTATCATTAGATGGGGAATTAACTACAACATCTGTTACTTTAGATGGTATTAGTTATGCTGATGAGAATGGAGTTCAAGTTTCTATTAACCTACCTAGTGGAGTAAGTGATACTAAATATAAAGGTCATACACACGAAGCTTCTGAAGGTCAATTTGAAAATATCATTTATACAAATGGTTTAGCTAACTTAGATAACTTTGATGTAAAATTCTTTAAAGTAGCACCTACAGCTTATGCAGCTGATCCAATAAGTAGACCTACTAATGGTACTGGTTTATCAGCAGGAGATACATGGAATGATGTTGAACATGTTTATATTGATCCGATTAATATATCTTCTGGAGTGAAAATTCTCTATATTAAAGAAGATAATGAAAATAACTATGCTTTATTTAGAGTTATTCCAGTTTCTGGTCATATTGGTAACTTTACAGTAAACAGATTAATAAGAGGTGTCGGAACACCATCTGTAGCTAATGGAGATTCTTATTCATTTAGTCAATTAACTACTGGTGATTATTTAGCTAACAACCCTACTGGATATACCACTACAAATATTGGTGGTACAGGTATTAGAACTGAAACAGGATCAACTATTGAATTTACATCTAGCGCTAATTTAAATGTTCACATTTATGTAGCACCTAAAGGTTATGATGCTAAATTCTTAAGTTTTGATTCAGGACAATACGGTGTTATTGAAGATCCTAACTGGACTGAATATACCAATTCATTACCTGCAACAGATGTATCTTGGTCAACTGATTTAACATCTGATTGGGATTATGATGATAATAAGATTGTTATTGAGAATGATACTCAAGATAGCAACATTTCAAGTATAACAACTGATCAAGTAGGTTCATTATTATGGGCTATACTAAGAACAGAAGGCGTTGCTGACATGTATCATGATTTAAACAATCCTGGTTTTGATTATATACATGATGAATCTTCTAGCAGATTATTTGTTAGACAAGATGCTGAATGGACAAAAGATGATGCTATTAGTAATGATACTGAAGTAGCATGTCCTTTATGGACTTATCTACAAGGAGTTGAAGGTACTAAAGCTACTTTCACTACACCTAAAAATGGTAATGCTGAAAAAGCTAAATGGACATTCTTTAATATTGATTCAACACCAACATTTGATGCTCACACTGTGACAGCAATTGTTAATGATATTGTTGATGATAGATTTGGAACATCTCCAACTAATAAGGTCTCTGACATTGTTAGTGAGTTAGATGATATTAAAAGTGCAGCAGAAGGAGCTGAAGCTCTATCTGCATAAATTAAATACAATGGCAAAACAAAAGAAAAAGTTTTTCCAAACAAATGTAGGCAAGGTATTAAAAGGAGTCGGCTCTGTGCTGGCTCCTAAACTTGTCGGCGTATTGGATGGAGCAACTTCGATTGAGGAAGCACTCACTATTGTAAAAGAAAGTGACGAACCTCAAGACATTAAAATTCAATTACAGAACTTAATGTTAGAACAGTACGCTATGGAAGTAGAAGATCGTATCGCTGCTCGTCAAAGAGAAGCTGCGGTTGCTGCGTCTGGTGGATCTGATCTACTATTTAAAACAATTGGTTGGAGTATTGCTGCTAGTTTCTTAGTGGTAGTATCTGCAGCTGTTGGTTTATGGGAAGTTCCAGAAGAACAACAGAGGTTATTTGATATGGGCTTCGGTGCTGTAGTGGCACAGATGACCGCAATAGTTTCTTACTACTTTGGATCTTCATTTGGTTCTAAACAAAAAACAGAATTACTAGGTGGTAAAAGCTAATGACTCAATCAACATCGAGGATCTGGCTCCTGAAATGAAAGACTTTATTGTCAAACTAGAAGGAACACTCGGTAGAGAATTAATAATTACTTCGGGCTATCG